>JAOVYW010032729.1:0-44596 GCA_025775045.1 Hiodon tergisus
CCCCCCCCCCCCCCCCCCCCCCCCCCCCCCCCCCCCCCCCCCCCCCCCCCCCCCCCCCCCAACGGATAAAATAAAAACTAATAAAATAAGGAGGCATTGGTAGCTGATTGGCAGCTGTCAAGCATCTCGCAATGGACTTCAGGGTGGGGTAACATACCTCGAGGTGGAGTGAGCTCAATGCTGTTGATTTCACAGAAGCCGGCGGGGAAGATGGAGGGTGACGTGGAGTGGTAACAGAACCAGTCTGAGCCGTCTGCCGCCTCAGAGCCGTCGATCCCGATCATGATGTACCCATCTGCCAAGACCTGGGGACGGGACGGGACGGGACGGGACGGGACAAGAAATCGCCAATGGGTAAACACAGCCATTCTACCATACCGTCCCGTGGTATGCGGTTGAGGCTACACAACGCACAAAGTTAGTTAAGTCAAATTTTATTTGTTTATAAGTTATTGGCTTTCTGATATTAACTTTTTGGCATGCATACCTTGGTTCTGACAAAATTTTAGCTCCTGCTCTTCAACTTCAGGATGCACTCCAGGTTTTTGAAATCTGACTATCAATTTATTTTTTTTAAGTTACATCTGTCATATGCACACCTAACTCGAAAAGGGTTGAAATTTAAATTAAAAAAGTATTAGTCCATAATTCTCAGTGTCAGAGGCCACGTTACGCCATGACATCTCCAACCACATCAGTGGGTCAAATCCACGGTAATGCAAGCCTTACCTTTCGTACAGTAGCAACGCATATAGCGGAGAGGTTTAGGGGGTCGATGGCCTCGAGCTTCATCCCGTCTTTAAACCACTCCCCGCTTTGATCAACGTCCTTTACCTGAAAGAGAAGTCAAAAGGGGACAAAATCAGCACAAACACCACCATCGGCCTAATTCATTACCCAGACTCCCCGGGAGCCGAAGCTTTGATCGAAAGCTGCCAAGTAAACGTTAACGAATCAATGAACCATCTGAACGTGGGATTTTTCTGTCACGTTGATTTGGAGGGAGATTAACAAAAAAATATAAAAATAAAACATTCCTACCTTCACAAATAGTTGTGCAGGGGCATCTGCTTGACCTTCAAGTTTCTTCGACACATCTAAAACGGATGACCAAAAGAACGTCAACCAGTCGGGCTGCGGTTGACACCACAACTCGCAACTTCGCACCGTTGAGCGCTACTCGTGACCCCCCCCAAGTAAATTCGACATTTGATCAAACGTCTCAGCGGAAAGTGTAAAACCGCGAGCGACAGACCACGGACACGAACAGATTAACAAAGACGGGGGCTGCGGCGCTAATAAAAACGGCAAGCCCTGCGCGGCTGACCAGAGCGCTTGAAGCGGTGCCCGATGCCGCGGGACCAGCCGATGCTGTGGATGAGCGGGCTGTACATGTGGCACCAGAAGTCGTCCGTGCCGTCCTCGCTCTCCTCGTACACCAGCCGCAGGCGTCCGCCGATCACCTGCTCCACCAGGGCCACGCGCGTCCGGCACAGGTGCGTCTTGTCCACCACCTCCACCCGCATCAGCTTCTTAAAGGGGTACTGCATGCTCTCCTGCACCTGTGCGCAGCGGTGGAGAGGCCTCACTGAGATCATGGCAAGCAAAGGTGAGAAGCGGCTCGCTAAAGAAGAGACATCCAGAAACAGAAAAGCGGCTATAACTACATAAAGTACATTTCTTTTCACCTTCTTTCTACCTGTAGATAGTCAAAGTTTCTCACCTTAACGGAATAAGCCTATGGTGCACAAACGTGTGAGTTAGAGTGTTCACGTAATCCACAGTGACGCAATGAAAATATGTCAAAGCACCCTGAGAAAGCTATTCGTATTTTAAACCATTTTGACCAAGTTACTAAGTCAAACCATTTTGACATAACTCAAAGTATTGGTGCATGAAAATGCTGAGACAGAGGACTCACCATGGCAGAGAAGTCTGGGGGGAGGGTCTTAGCTCCAGTGAGACGCTTAACCAGGAACGCTTTCCAGTTGCCGTATTTATGCTGAATAGCTGCAAAGAAACACAGAGAAACTGCCAATGAGGATGAGAACCGCTCCACAAAATAAATGGATCCAAGCTACTCTGGCACTAAAAACCCCCCGGCGTAAGCCAACAGCATCCTGCTTCAGACGGCTCTGGTACCCTTACATTTGGGGGGTACAAGGGGCTTTCCACCAGACGCACACCAGCCCACCGGGTGGATGTCGGGCACACAGAGATTACACCAGAAGTCACGTCCCGTGTCACTGTCGAAGCCTTCGTAGCGGAGGAGTGCCTTGAAGCCTGGAAGACCACACACCACCTTCAGACAGCCTGCCACAGAGCGAGGAATCCTCCACAATCACAATAAAGGCCGTTATTATTCATAGAACACTAAAACTCGGCTATTCTACACAAGGTGGTCCTGCAAAACCCCGTGAGTCTGGGCTCGTCAGAAAATTCTGAAAATGTAAAAACTCCTTCCCCATTTCAAGGCAATGTCTGAGCAGGAAAAATCCGTATTTCTGGAGGAAGGCCGTACAGCACCATTAGCTGCACAGCATGTGACAGCCAGCCATAATATGGGGACAGCTTTTAACTGTGGAATTACACTGTTCATTTAATACCTCTGTTACTATACAATTTGTTATTGCTCATAACAGTTTAATTACTACTATTATTACTGTGGATTTCTATTAATAATGAATTATTCATATTTATTTATTTTCTCATATTTTTTTTATTTGTCAATTGCTTTGGCAATACTGAATGCAATTATGGTTATGCCAATCCAGACCTTTAGGATTTAATATGATGTGATAAATTAGTTTTGCGTTGACAAGTTGAACTGCCAGGACAGGCAGTGATATTAAGTAAAGAAACGATTCTGGCTTACACAAGCCAATAACTACATAAGTATACATTCATTTTATCATGCTGATAAAGAGCCACAGTTGTGCTCTCCTGGTCACAATTGCCATACCGACTGTATGTTCAAGTTTTGGTTTCACTACAAGGAATTTTTTTTTACCCATCAATAAAAATGGAGTCTTCTTTGCTTAGCTCCTTTAGAATTGAAAAGTCAAAAAATATTTGCCATTTAAAGTTATATCAGCCAGATCTGTTTGAATAGACTCAATGTTAGAGCAATGTTAAAGCAAGTGCTTTTTCCTGGTCATACCAAACCGGTTCCAGTATTTGCAAATAAATGTAGTGCTATTGACTTGTTAGATTTAATGAAAATTGTGTACGGTATCCCACTGGGTTCAAACTTCATGTAGACGGCTATTCAGTGCCTCCTAATTTACTTACAAAAGACCTTGGGGATGCAATTGACCCAGATATCTCTACTGAACATAATATCAAAATATTTAGAGTAGAATTCAAGTCTCAGTCAGTCCGTACACTGTGCCTAAACCTAAAACTCTTCCACCAAGATCCAGACTAAACCATGTCACACCGGTTTAAACATTACTTCATTGGCTAAATATAAGGCAAAGTGCTACTTCAAGCTAATATTTCCCACATTTAAGGCCTTAACTGAGCTCGGGCCTTTGTATTTAAATTACCTTCTAGTACACAAGATCAAAACCCCATCCTAAGACCCCAGACTACGATCCTGAATCCCGATGCCGAGACTCCCTCTCTTTCACTACAGCACAAAACAATCGGTTAACAACCATTTCTGGAGATAAAAAATGATTTACATAATAATGCATGTCAGTCATTCACTTATATATATATACAGAGTCATGTTTTTCTTACTGACCTAAGCTGATTGAATATACAGTTTAGCGCTCCTGGTGACGTCGCAAGGTTTCTGTATATTATTTTTCTAAAAACAATAAATCACAGAAAATATCCATCCACACAAAACGCGAACGCTCCATTCCCAGCGGACTGTTATTTACAGCTGCGTTGATTTACACTAACAAACACAAATTGGCCACTTAAATTAAGCCACTTTTTTCAACCCCTCCTTATAAACGCTGTCTACAGTACTCAAGGCAAGAACACCTGGTCTAACAAAACTGGTAAGGAATACACTGTTGGCTAGCTATTCGCGCACGTTATGCGTTTTGTTCAGTCTTCCATTAATTCCAAAGCTTAAGAAACACTGGCGCATTTTCCGCACCTTGTTACGGACTGAGAAAAGTACAGCGCTGATGGAGATTACCGTGAGAATTAGTCTGAGAGAGGACTTACAGCCATGGCATTACCTGCTAATTTGACAATTACCGCTATCCAATACACTTTCGTTGGCAGACTGCTGTCCGTGTTGGGGACTTCTACTCTCACCCCCTCGCTGATGTCTCCCCAGGACGTTCCCATGGGGACCTGAAGTGACACGTGTCATATTAACACATGGTACAGCCTAAGAAAAGCGAATACCTAATATACTATGACAAGTTTCCTCATACGGTTTAAATTGAGTTTTCTTTAATCTCCTTTAATGCCAGTCTATATTTACATTATGTTTGCAGACATAATAGACCTGGGCTTAACAAATTCACTCACGTGCTTGAAACAGCCGACTGGCGCCCCCACCATGTTACTGCTGCTAATGTAACGGCCCCAATCGAAACCTTCCACAGGGACCACTGCAGCCAAGACAACACACAACTTCAGAAATATCCACATTCCTGATAACGCAATCATCTGACTGAAATCGTAATTCACGTCAATCAAATTAACTGCATCTTACAATTTCATTTTAAACGCGAATGGAAATAAGTTCTTATTCCACGCACCCAATTTTGATTTTGCTGGGTTCTGATTATGTGTTGGGTGCTGACTGTACGCTGCCAGTTTTGATTTAGCTGGGTTCTGATTATGTGTTGGGTGTTGACTGTACACACCCAATTTTGATTTAGCTGGGTTTTGATTATGTGTTGGGTGTTGATTGTACGCACCCAATTTTGATTTAGCTGGGTTCTGATTATGTGTTGGGTGTTGATTGTACGCTGCCAGTTTTGCCATCAGAGGTTGTTTCTGCAACACTTTCGCTTTTTTTGTTGGGGGTTTACCCTACGATGACAAATAAAGACAACAGAAATGTTAGCACATGTGTAGTTGGCAACGCAAAAACAAACGGTAGGAAGCAACTGGTGGTAGAGACAAAAAGAAAATGACCGTTACCTGGAGCCGGGCCAAAATACTGGCTTTTTTAGAGTTGGAGGAATAACTTCTTGAACAAGACACACTGCAGAACCGTTTGGTTTTGGAGTAGAAGGCATCCCTAACGCCCACCATTCCACACATCTCACATGTCGCTAGAGCAGGGGAAACGCAGGTAAAACGTAAAGGCAGATCATTTAACAGAACGGGAACTGATCAATGCAGTAAATATTTCAAGTTTGTCAAGACGTTCTCCAAAATATTTAGGTACTGCTTTACACCCTTTATCAGGCCGGGGCCTCTTGCTCTCCATATCAGCATCCCCCCAGCACCAAAACAACCCAGAATGAATGACTGACCCATTCCAGCCTTCCCGTCAGGGTAGGTGTACACCTGACCATTGTTCTTGATGATTGGCAGGCTGGCAGGTATAGACGGCACCTCCTCCTCGCTGTCCTCTGAACTCGAGCTACTGCTGGAATCCTCGCTGCAGCTGTCATATCCATCAAACATCCCAAAAGAGTCCCGCCTCTTCCTTTCTGAACGTGGGGTTTGCTCAGTCTAGGAGAACAGTGGGTTATACGCAACCTTATTTTGAATTCGACAAATTCATACTTTATCAATCACAAAGTTTATGGAACACGGCATTTCTATGTACTTTGACCCATGGTCCAGTTCGTTTGGAAGACGTCCAGTAATTCTAAGCATTTTTTTATCTACTGGATATGTTCTTTAAAACATTTCCGGGTTAACTGGTATTTTCATATCTCAAAGATGGTTTGGAACCCTCGTACAGATGAGGCAGCTGGAAAACTATCATGAATTGATTTTGTATTTGCTATCGTAAATTATAAATTAGTGGTACACATCCTGAAGCTAACATTAGATAGCCAGGTAAGCAATGCTCCCCTCACAATATTTCCCAGTTATCATTATTATTATTCAAATATTGAATATTGAAGGTTACTTTCCAAAACACTTTGACCCACCCACCAAGCGTAAATGACAAACTTGGTACCAATTATGTTTTTTTGATTTGTCAGAATATATATCTATTTTTCTACATGAACTCAATTGCACGAGATCATTTTGTAACATACTGTAACTTCGAACTTCGTGCGAAGTAGTTACGGTGGTCCCAATAAACTCCTATGTACACAAATCCTGTGTTTGTTGTGTGATGTACGATGCACCGTATTCACAAATGTACCATAGAGAAGCGTTATATTCAGAAAACGCTTTGGAAATACCCCAGAAACAAACACGGAGAGCAAACAGGACTCTAAAAAGAGTAACCCGTGGATTGATAGGACACCTGCCCCAGTCGCGGGACAATAAACTGGCATGTCCTACTTTAGACGGTCATATATTTTAAAACAACAAATAACCAAGTCACAATGTGAACCCGTTTGAGAAACACCGAGTTAGGACCAATGAAGACATGTGGCCAGCACTGAAAACTTGAGCGGAATCCACCAAACTTAATATTATATATATATATAATAAAACGGGGGGGGCTGAGAATAGCTCACAGATGTTGCGGTCACTCTAACACAAACACTATGTGAAGACATTACTACAAAAGACCGGAGTGTGTGTATTCACCAAACATAAATAAAACGCTGCTATGATATCAGATTATTATCTTTTTAACAAGGGAAATTATTTAAAGTAGTTCAAACGTCTAATTTGGTCAATGGCCGTCCGCTGAACTGGTGCTTTCAGACTCCCCAAAATAACTTTGAGCCAAATATTTACTAAATGCATTAAGATGTCGATATCGAATTTAATACAAAAAAACAGGAAGTGAGTACAGAGGTCATATTAGAACCAGACCAGTGTACATAGGTGTCCGTATATTCCAGTAATAAATGTTGATATCAAACTAATCCGCAAACCGGTTCGAGATCTCGGAATAACTGAATTGGGGAAAAATGGGGTCAGAAGTCACTTAGAAACGAAGGCAATGGTTCCCATACACAACTGGCAAATGAATGATCGCCAAAAACATATTTGCCAACATAGGTTAACAAAATTTATCAAGACTTTCCACAGCGATCAGTGTGGTGCGGTCAAAGTGCATATTCAAATAAGGACACCGTCACGTTCTTCATCCAATATATATATAATAATTAAATATAGGTCGCTATAATTAAGTGCATAGCTAAGTAACTTTCTGATAGGTTCAACACCTTCGCAAGAACCTAAACTCTCTATAGTGTTGGCTAATCTTAGATAGTCGATCATCAAATCTATTCACTTACTTTAAACCAAAGGTTACGAACCACCTGATTTTACAATGGCATTGAATAAATAATTGCGTTAGTTAAGTAGCGCTAACGTTACAGCCATTCAAATTTGCACTCACTTGTCTATATATTGTATTCTATATCTAAAAATTACACATAGCTAAGCTAGCTAGAAGTAACCATCAGCAGTTTAAAACATTTTATACAGCACAGTGCCTCAGTGTTCCTGAGAATTATTTAAAATTTCTTAGCCGCATATACGGTACATTGTAATCAATTATTTAGGTAAAAGACCCATCTTGGCAATTCGTAACTGAATCGCGGATGTTTGGATTCAGTAAAAAAAAAAAAAAAAACCCCGCGGCAATCACTATACCATCAGCTGGCCTAAGATTCCATTTTTGTAATCTAGTTAACGAGTTTAAGACAGGAATGATACTGTAAGTAGTTGTGTTAGACTAGAACCTAAAATGAATTGCTGACCTTTAAAATCCCTGCTCGTACGATATTCTGGGCCTTTCAGTACTATTCTGTAGCAGGCTAACAATCATAACAAAGGGATTACTGCAGAATTGCAGCAGGTTCACTCTCAACCGGCTTGTCAAACTCACCAAATCCCTCGTGCCTTCCATCGGCCCATGCAGAGTGTTTTCTATTTTAGCCTCGTTAATTTTATGGCCTAACTTTATTAAATTTAATTTTAAAAAATATTTAAAAGCCAAAAAATGAAGTCAAACTTGAATATCAACAAAATTATCATATTTGAGGTGCGCACGCGCAAACAACGCCCACTTTTTCGCCATTGGTTGTAACAAGGCACTGGTCATCAACAGCGAAGAAGCTCAGGAGTCCGCTCCTGGGGGTACGCATTTGCCGTTTTGCGAAACCTTTCACCAACACCTACCACTAAATCGATATAATAACGACCTATAACTAAAGTCTTGATTTAACGTCATGTGCTCTCTGGTGGGGATTTGTCTTAACACCATCATTTATTTTCTGTCACTCAGGCCTGATGAATGGGAGTACCTGGCCCGTTTCAATATTTGGTCTGGCCATTTAGACTGTCTCACGCTGATGTGCTATTTCCTGCAACCTGTTGCATAGTTCTGTGGAACTAGAAATGCAAATAAGTAAATTTGGTCCAAGTTCTTGTTATGGTTACCCACTTTTAGTAATTAAAGTAACTAAATTGTTGTTTTTGATCAAGTGATTTAATTTACACTCTCCAGATTGTATGAATCAGTCTTTTGCACTTTGGGCAGAAACATTACCAACATTACTAAAAGGCCAGACCAGTGGTCCATACTCCTGATCCCGATATCCGCTGTGTTTTCTTTGTTTTGTTTTGTACCAGTCTATTTTAATTCAGGATTAATTGAGCCGTTCATGAAATACATAATTGTTTTAATCAATAAAATATATCTTTTGTAAAATAATGATAGTAGTACAAGATGAATAGGCCATTTAATTGATTAAATCTTATCAGATTTGGAAAATGTGTATCATGGAAGATGCGATTGTATTTCAGCATTGGGCTTCCTCGTTGCCAGGGTTTGTGCCAGTGAGCCAAGACGAAAGATGTTTCCTTCACTACGCCAACATTAGAAATAAAGAAGCAATTTAAAAATAAAATAAAAATTCATTAAACTTTTTATTGGTAAATTAATCTTTCTTGTTTTATACAGTGTGCAGACAAAAACAAAAAAACAAGCATTTCTGATAACTTACTCTAAAATGAATACACTTGACAGAACACACAGATCAGTCATTGTGGGCAGGAAGGTTTGCCGAAGCTGCTTTGATTTGATAACGGGGTCTTCAAATTGTACGTGTGATATGGCGCTGTACATAGGGTACAATCCATAAATACTGAAAAAGCTTGCCAACCAAGTAACACGGTAGTTTGCTAGCAATGTCTACCTAGTTAATGTAATAAAGGCAAACATTCCACAATGTTTATGAACATTGTGTGAACGTTACAGTAGGGTACAGCAGAAGGTGCTTTCTTGGGGGATGTTGGCTGGACTGGCCTGGAATGCAAGCTAAAGCTTCCCTCTGCAGGGAGTACGGGGTGGGAGGTTGCAAGTCAAGGGTCACAGTACCGGGGTTCAGGGTGGACTGAAGTCATAGGTCATTTTGCCAAAATCTTCAGGCCATTAACTAAGATGTAGGATGCACTGCCAGAAGAAGAAGAAGAAAAAGCAATGTCAATCTCTATCCACACAATCTAAGAGCAGGCAATGGGCTTTACACTCTCACTTCTAAAGCGGCTAAATAGAGAAGCCTACAGTTTTACTGACGGGTAAAAATGCCTTGCAGTGACCAACACTCAAAAAAAGAGATACACTTGCAACCAACAATGCAAGGTCACAAAAGATTCAAGGTAGCGATATCAGAACAGGCGCAGAAGGTACCTTTTCATCTTTGGTTGCAGAGGTGTTAATCTTCAGTGTTGTTCTGTTCCTATCTCAAGAACAAGGGAACATCTTATGGGAACAGAAGAAAAAAAACAATTTAAAACTCATCCAAACATAATGTATCTGGTTATGGGTAGGAGTTTCACTGAAGAGCCACGCAAATAAATTAAATGTTATTTGGACAGACACAAGCTTTTCCCTCCATTTGGAAGGCAGGATGATTTGACACGGGTGGGGCTCTGCATCACTGTGAGCAGGAAGGAGCGATGGCTACACTAAGCTAGCCGACTACTGTAGACGTGTGGGGTGATCTGCATTTCGGTTAACTGGGCTACTCAACGGTCCACCGGTTTTAATTAGTTAGCTATTCATGGCCACGGCTTGTTGAAATAATATAATTAAAATGAGAGTTGAAAAAACTATATGCAGGAGCTGAATGTACCAAAAATGGATTTATCCTCAATGGTCCAGTGACAATTATCAGGGAATCCATTTAAATAGTGGTCAGGTACAGGAATAAGTAGCAAATCAGTGACAAATTATCCTGCAACCAGATTTTTTAAAGAACCAAACAGACGTAGCCCCAGCTTCTCTCTTCCTTCCTTGTTTAACGATTATAAACTTTATACCTTTTAATCGCAAAAGACCATTTAAGTTTTTCAGTCCGTCTTCTCCCTTCTCTCACCCCTCTGCAGCGTGGAAGGGCTTCCCCGTCTGTTTCCCAGCTGCGTGGCACAGTCGGACCAGTTCCTCTCCCACATCCAGAACCTGAGAAACATACAGGCAGGAGGGGACACACTCACACCTTATCCTTATTGAATTCCCTCACAGTAAAAACACAGTAATAGTCACCCTGTTCATTAAAAGAGGACACAAGACCCTGTTAGCGACCGTACCTCAGCAGGGCTCCAAACAGAAACATACACCATAACCACACACTTGAACCGTAACCATGCTGACCCTGAAAAAACAGATAGCAGACACATACAGAAACACAGGGACACACACACACACACACACGAATGTACCGCCGTCCAATCTGCAGCAACTGCGTGACGCCACTACTGTGGAACATTTCCAACACCTTGTAGAGTCCTGGAGGCAAAGGGTACCGATCTGGTACTACCCAATAAAGTGGCAACTGAGTTGTGTAGGGGTTTATGTTAAACGCTGTAGGGGTTCTGCTGGAGACAGGAGAAAAGGAAGGGTAGGGAGCATTGCATTACTGACCGTGTCATGGCTACTGTCAAAGAGCTGTATTCTGGGCCAGGTGGAGAGACCACAAAGGGAGTAACTGTGTAATTTGGCTAGTAGAGGACTCCATTGACCACAATAGGTCAGACGGTGAAAATCATTCAAGGCTGATTCTGTCCAGGACTCTCCTGCAGCAAGGAAACACATGAGCGACACGGTGGACTATATTATTACCGTCATTGCTACTACAGCACTGGATCACTCTACAATCCTAATGAGAATTTACCTGCAGGACTGACTCCAGCCAGGCTGCACTCAATGGCCTGGAAGGGAAGGCTCAGGAAGTCACTTCTGGGGGAAGAGTAAAAAAAACAAGTGTGCTACCAGTGCTCTTCTAATTCCTTGCTCACGCTCCTTCACTCCCATGATCACATGCTCAACCCAAACTTCCTGGCACTCTATGTCCCACCCACATTGAGAAGACATGCCCCGCCCACCAATACATGCCCCGCAAGACATGCTCCGCCCACCCGCTCTCCAAGACATGCTCCGCCCACCCGCTCTCCAAGACATGCTCCGCCCACCAAGACATGCTCCGCCCACCCACTCTCCAAGACATGCTCCGCTCCCACTCTTTTTTGTGACAAGCTTTGACCCCATTATCATACCTCATGCTCCGCAGGTTTTGAGGGGGCACCTCTCCACTGTCCCCAAAATCCACGTAGTACAAACTGACCAGACCAGAATCCTGAAGACCCAGCACCCGAGCCCGGTTCCATGTCTTGTGGTCCCGATAAGGCGCAGCCACGATATCTCCTACCATCACCTCCCCCGCAGTCTGTGCCACGATAAACATGCAGCCAGGAAAATGGAAAAAACACTGCAGCAAAACGACTCTCATATGTATTTATAATGCAGAGTATTTGAACAGGGTTAGCAATGCTTTTGATTACGATATGCAGTTGACTCTTATCCCAGTAGTTCTCATAACTGGCCTGCATTCATAACAAACAGCTCAGCAACTGAGCCAGACAAACAGAATACCAAATCAACACTGTAGATTGACTGGATGTTTTATCAAGTGTTTAGTTTTGCATCTATCAGTATTATCAAGTGCAAACGTCCATATTTGTTTGAATGGTCAACGGCTACTTCTGTGGGTATTTAAATTATTGAGTGTTCATGTCTGGGTTTGAATTATCACTAGCGAGTGCTCTACCAACTCACAGAGGGGCCACTTTGGCTGTAGAAGAAGCCCATCTCAGTAGTCAGCTTGTCCAGAAGCAGAGCCCGCTCGCCCACCATCTGGATCCAAAAGTGCTGTGGGCTCTCTGCCGCAGACACGAACACCTCCAGGAGCTCGTCCGGGTGGAAGCTCAGGTCCGGACTGGGGACTGAGAGGGTTAAAGTCTCCATTCAGTGCATTCACTCTCATTTACATGAGTGATATGAAACGGACACATCCCTCCTAGTTGGCGCCTGGCGCTGGACTATGCATTTAAAAAAAACAAATGGGGTACTTGCTTTCAAATTTAGCAACCCCTGGAGTAGACGGCACTGCGAGGTGAACCAGCCCTCCACCCTCCGGTTTCGACTGCTCTTTTGCACGGGTTTCGGTGCCACCCAAGTTAACCGGCATGGCGTTGGCAGGGTGCAGGTCTGCCCGCGCCCCGCAGGGGGAAAGGACTTTGCGCCGTCCGCCCCACTTTCCCCCCAGCGGGAACGGCGTCCTCTTCGGACGCAGCACGGAGGACTGGGATATCCGCCTGTGCAACTCCACGTTCTCAGTAATCTTCGCCATTATCATCGCCTGGAATTAAACATTTTCACGTTCCAGTGCTCACGACAGCCAACTTTAAATGCTAGACAGACCCTTTCAACTAGATAGACTGCAACAAATATTTGAACATTCTTTAATTCGTTAAAAACACACAATTCTTTTCTGAGTAAAACAAACTTGAAGGACTGACCTTTTCCTTCAGGCAAAAGAAAAATTAAGGCACTAAAAGGATGACTGATCCAAACCAAACGAGGACTGTCTCTCACCCTGGCAGCCTGCACCTGAGCCCGTGTCCCTCTGATGGAAACCACAGCCTTTTCGCCCAAGCCCAGGTTCCCCTCTCGACAACAACTGACCAGAGCCCCGGAGGTTTGGCGCATCAGCCTGAGGGTCTCCCCTCCAAACCCTAGGGCACAGGCAGGCATCAGATGTAGCAAGGAGGGGACCCGTATGCCCTCTGAGATTAGGTTAGATTAGTTCCTTTGTTTAAAATGCGAATCTTCTACATTCTTGTGGTTTCTCTAAATCTATTTATGATCCGGGAACACCCCTTCAGCCTTGGGTCAACGTTAGGTGCAGCCACGGCTGCTGCAGGTGGATTTTTATTGGCTCCGAGCAGCCACCTGTGATATGCCCAAGGACAGTCCGAGGCACGTCAACGTCGTCTGTGATGACTTCAGAGTCTGCGGCCAGCTTATCCAGGAGACACCTGGCCAGCCACACCTGCTCGGCTGTGCCCTGAAGAAGGACGCACACAACACTCTGTCCCCGTGCCACTGCCAGCTCTGTCACCTGGGCACCCGACTGCTGATGCACCTGCACAAGTAGAGGCAGTTACACAGCCAATCAGACAAAGCATCGAACGTAGACCAACCAACTGCCATGAATAAAGAAAACCCATAGAGTTTCCTTCTCTTTGTGCTATATTATCGTCTGTCTGCTTTTAATCACAGGAAGTTTCCTGGCCCATTTGGGCTAGGCAACAGTCAAAGGAAGCCTTCAGACCATTTGAGCTGAGTAACGGTCACAAAAACCGCGCTTTCCTTTTGTCTCAAGTTCTCCTGATCCAAATCCAAATTTAACAACTTTGAAGAGATAGTGAGGGCATAACAAAGTTCTTCAATGGATGGGTCAGGGTGATTGGGGCCATATCACAGGTAAAACTGTGACGAGACTCACCAGATCCAGGAACGATCTTTGGTGTTGGGCAATGGATTTGAAAACTTCCTGGGGTACCATAACCACAAACTCTTCTCGTCTTTCCTGCTGCTCTAAGATAAAGACACAAATCTCACCATTACTCTTCTCAACTCTGCCAGAAGTACCGAGCAATGTAATGACATGGCTTCGTTAAATAAAACAACATTAACAATTTCAGGTGTACATATCGGCGGATGTTTTTGCTCAGTCAAGAATGCTACAGACTCTGGGATACACTCAGAGCAGGGTGTCCAGCATTTAGTCTTTCAGAAAAGCACTGAACCTTACCGAGCTATAAAAAAGGCTATACCTTCTGGAGACCTAATAAAGAGAACTGTGGATGTCTGTGGAGGATCCTCCGGCTTAGCTGGTTCACTCACCACTGCCACTCCTGAAATGGCGGTAAAAAACATAGCCGATCGTAGCCCCAAGCCCGACCCCAAGGATGGCCTTCTTGCTGCAACTTAGGGTGCTCCAGGGCCCCTCCCTCACGGCCTGCATGGCTTTCACTGCACTCGGGCTGAGCCGCCACCTACAGGGACCACAGCACAGGTGCAGCCAGCAGACACAAACGGACGGCTTCCCTAGGGAACCAGATACACAATCCTGGTCCTCACGGGCCACAGCGTTCATGGGCATTCCGCTGTGCCTCTTAATTGCTTAATTATTTTAATTTAAAATGATCTCACCTGGCGTTTCCAGGTGTAAATCAGATGCTAATTAATGGGCTGAAATAACATTCTCATAATTTAACTCTTACCTAGCATCAACATTGCACACGTGCATATTGCATTGCATCTGTGCGTACATAATCACTCACACACACACCTAAATGCAATTGGAATAACACTTTGTGCAAACCAGAACTGAAGAAGATTGTTATTGTCTGGTTTGTTAGTGTGCCTAAATACATCTGACGAAATATATTTTAAAACACAGTCTCTCCAGCCATTTAAGAGGCAGAATTATTATGAAAATAAAAACGTATTATTCCTAAATCAATGTAAACACTACATGGTAATATTTTCCTAAACACGGCAAGCATAGTAAAAAGGAGCTGGAATTAGGGCTTTAATACAAACAGAATTTGGCAGTTCCAGTTAAAACTCCAAATAGTTTTTGCCTCTGTTTTAATAACTAAGCCCAATTACCTATTGCGTTCTCTACCACATAATGTTTTCCGAGCAGGGACTGCAAAAACTATCTTAACAGCCTTACTGTGAGAAGACGGACCGTGGAGTCCGAATCACGAAGTTTGAGATTTCCACATCCATCCTGGCAACCGTTTCCTCCTCCCTTCTTCTCTGTTGTGGGACATGTCAAACTAGCCGGAATTAGCATAATTTATTTATTGTTCTTTAATGACGGTGCTTATGGTTGAGAAAAAACCCTGTCCATAGTTTTACAGTTCAAGGCGCAGGAAGTTGCTACACTGTTTTTCAGAGGATCTATGACTACTATCACAATCTTTTTTTAAAACAGTTAAATATGTTTGAAGTGTAGCTAGCTGTAATCAACCTGGGCCCATTTTAAAGCAAACGTACTTTATAAACGCATTACTGAGACGCATCTCATTCTCAATTACTAAGACGGTAATCAAATGTCACTGCCAGCACTGCAGCTGGACATAAGGTCCAGATTTCTAAATGTTGTACATATCTGAAAGTATAGTTATTTAAAATCTTACTTACTGCAAACAAACGTATTTTTAATTTTTTAAATAGTAATAAAATATAAATGTAGCGACTCAAATTATCACTCCAACATGACCGAAGAGGAAAACCATCCAAAATCTTATCCTACATAGCTCAGTAACGTTAAGTTCTAATTATCAGTAGTAATGACTGGGGGGCTCTATCGATCAAATGTCAACGGACAAAAACATTCATAACACAACTGCTTCATCATCGACCTTTCCGACTATCTTCCTCTCTATAAACGTGAAAAAGCATAACAGATAAAAATGACTCTTACATTTTTCAACTTAACGTTTTTTTCGCCCTCGACGTACAACACCTCAGTTGCCGTACTGCAACACACCCACCTCCAAGCCGTTGATTCCTCTGCTGATTCCAGAGTCAGCCTTCTCCTTTGGTTACTGAAGTTGAAGCATGCTTAGATCCCACCCTTAATTTTTCGTTGAGCCTATCAAATCCCACGACTACCTCTCAGACGCTTCACGAAACGTTTACTGTCTCTGCAGGTTGACCGTGGGTATTCAAGGACAGGACTACGACCTTGTAATCGCAATTCAACAAAATCCGGTCTTTAGCGTGTCATTAAAACAGAATCATGCATTTTAATAGTTTTAAAACTTGCTTAAAACCTTGCTGAAAGTACGTGCATTATGTCTACTATTCATTTTGTTGAATCTTCTCTCTTTCTTCTGCCTTGTTATTTCAAGAATCTTGTCAACATGGATGAAATACTCTATTGTGCTGATGCCAAGTCTAAACAAACAATCACTATGAGAGATATAACCTCCCTCACCCACCTCAAAGCTGTAATAATGAATAGGAGATTCCCTGAGTATATTGACAGCCCATCGGTAACACTGACACTCATATACTACTAAATCCCCCCAACATGCAACCCAACACGCCACACGTCCAAACTGAGGTCTCTGAGCCATCAGTTCATATTACAACTTCTATTGGGAACCTCTAGTAAAATATTGCCCAGCACCACCTCCTCACCTACTCCAGATATCCGTTGATCCAGCTCCAACTTATAAAACTGCCAATATGGTGCCAGAATGTACCACTGATGTCACAAACTCCACCCTCACTAAATCCACATCATCCGCCATGTCCCTTACCACCCATCCAAGACTTTTCCCAGTCTGCTCTTCAAACTTCCATCATGGCTCTACAACGGTACAAGCAGGCTGTCCCTCATCACAGCCTTGTGACAATACCCAGTACACCACATTCCTTCTCAAATCTAGTGGCATCTCCCCCATATGTTGACCTTATCTGTAAATCCATACAGAAGTACATTATCATAACCTATAACATGAAAACCTGAGGTGAATTTAATGATTGAATAAATAGTTTTAACACATTAATATATGTGTATATAGTGTGTGGTGTAAAAATGATCACAGCAAAACATATTTTGTTATTGAGTTAAACATTTTCGTGAGGCCGTTAAAAAAAACTAAGTAACAACCCTTATTTTGAAATACCACGATACGTACCGGAAGTACAATTATTACCCTTGCATCGCTTACAGGAAGTATGTGGAAATCAGGGGGAAAAAAGCAGGCGCTTGCTAAAGAGAACCGGATTCAGTCGCCTATTTGGGAAAAAATAAGAAAAAAAAAACTGAGCTTGATAGCGATATGTGAACGCTTTGAATAATATATCTATTCAAAACACTGTCTTTGAGCGGTTAAAGGGGTAAGTGTTGGTCTATCGTCGTTTTTAAACTCGGTGATTTCCATTATTCAAGCAATGCTTATTTAATGAGATCTTTTGTGTTGTCTCGGAGTTTGCTAGCTAGATAGCTTTTAGTTAGGTATTAGCTGTTTGTGCTAATCAAATATTAATTAGCACTATTGTATTTTGGAGTTCCTTTTTGAATGTGATGTAGTAGCATGCCTCGCTAGTTTAAGGTATATTTTTTATTTATTTGAAAATGACGAAATAACGTTAGCTACTGGCTAGCGAGCTAACCCCCTACTTCCGCCTCCCTTTGCTTCGGATCTAAGTGAATGGAGTTGCTCCCTCCAGCAATGCAAACAGAAGAAAACTGCACCGAAGTAGTTTTTACTTGGGTGGGGGGAGAAAAGATTATTTAAAAAATAAACGACTTTAACATTATCGTTTTTATTAGGGGATTATATTTACTTATTCTTCAAACAAGACACAGTGGTAGCCTTATTCCGTTACATGCAGATGTACATGCAGATCGAGAAGTCAAGACGGGCTAAGTTTAGGCTCGTAAGCGCCGGCTGAATTTCCGAGGCCGTCTTCGAGGAAATTTCGCACAGAGAAACTAATAAATGATGAGTGAAGTGTAAAAAAAAAAAAAAAATGAAGAAAATTTTAAATATCAGTGAATATGTGCAGAATGTATTTCTTTAAACTCAGGTACATCCAAAGCCCACCAAGAGAAATGTTATTCAGGGGTTCCGTATTTATTTGTAAAGTAGAATTGGTTGTTCAATAATATTGAATATTATTTTGCTTTATTTTTATATATATATTTTTGTCCATGGCGCAATAATTGTAAGTGCTTAGTGTCTGAAATTATTATCCCTGCAAATTCAGTTTAGGCTATTAAAGTATCTGTAATATGGTTTTCTTGATGTACTGCAGATCTAAAATTAAAGAAGACAAATCGCAACAATTCCACCATAACTAAGGAATAGTTAGGAAAGGAAAGAACACACATATATATATATATATATATATATTTGAGTGGTGCCCAGGAAGTTATCTAGCAAGGTGAATTCAGGGTTCAACTAACCATCTCATAAAAGCGCTTTGCGGTGGCTCTAACTAACAGTTCTAGGTCCATAACTTTAAAAGAGAAATGCCAGACTCTTAGAAACCTTTGTCTTGTTGCTCTGTATCTGAAGAGATTTTTTTTCTTATGGGGGATATTCTTTTTGGGTTATTAGAGATCAGAAAGTTCTGCACAATGCCGAGGCCCATTCCTTTTATACAGGAATGGGGCTGCTCATGCTTGGTCTCATTATGGACAGTAGCGGAATGTGCAAAGGAATGTAGATTAAATATGTCTGCAGTTCTGTGTTGCTTAAAGGCCTTGGCAGTGTGATACCACAACATTTAAAACTGGTCTATTGCAGAGTTGTTTATTCAACTTTAAAGAACAATTTATACATTATGTAGGGAAATGTGAACTGCGTCCAGCCAAAGATTGCCAATATTCAGTGGAAATCAATATTTTGTCATGCATTTTCAAGGCAACAGCGTTCAAAATAGTTGATATGCTTATTTTTTTGTGTACTTTTAGACCATTTAAAGGCTTTTAAAAAACCTGTTTATAGATTAAATTTTGTAACAGCAACGCTCAATAAAGTCATTAAGAATCTTGAACATTTCTAGTTATAATAAACAATTTTATTTCATATTAAAAATGTATTTAGTTAGAAGTAAACATCTGTGGATATTGCCTTTATTAGACTTTTTTTAAATTAAAGATTAAATGGCCACATGCGTTTCAGGAATATATCAACATAAATAGCTAACAAAGCCTCTAAATTTATATACAGTTTTATAAATATAACTTGGATTTGACTTTTTTCAGTGGGAGGAGCTGTTAGAGCTACAATGCTTAGAGAGGAAAGAGAACAGAAGAACTGTAATATTTGCTGTGAATGGATGGGATTATATGCTAAGAATAATATGGTGTTTTTGTTTTCAGTCTGCATCCTAGACCTACTTCCCCCTTCATCTGTGAAGTCCCCGAAGGAACTGAATATCTGAATGGGAAGAATATATCTGACGCATTTGTCAGTGCTCCTAACTGTTTTTTTTTTTACATTGAAGACGATGGCAGCTAACACTGTGCAGACCAAGGGTTGACACCTGCTCGCCTCCTCTCGTCTTGCGCGTTTTCCCCAATACCGCTTTCCCTCGTCCCCCCGCCTTGCCATGGCTATGCACGAGTTTGGCGAAACGGAGGGGTTCCTGAACAAGCCGTGTGACCCGGCGTTCCCCGGCAGTGCACTTTGCGTGGAGGACCCTGATGCCAGCTACCCGGCGGAGGAGGGGAGCGGCAGGTTCAGGTGTGAGCAGTGCGGTCGCTGCTACAGGCACGCGGGCAGCCTGGCCAACCACAAGAAGACCCACGAGGTGGGCTCCTTTCAGTGCCCCTTGTGCACCAGGGTGCTGTCAAACGCTCTGGCTCTGAAGAACCACCTACGGATCCACACCTGCGGTAAAAACTTTGCCTGCTCCGTGTGCGGAAAGGCCTTCCGGCTGGCCACCCAGTTAGCCACGCACCAGAAGGTCCACAGTTCCCACAGCTCCCCGAGAAGGTCTGGAAGAAAGGAGAAGAATCTGGAGGTTGAAGCTCCTGAAATGAGAGTGGAGGAAAAAGAAGAGAACGGTGAAGGGCCTGACCCCGATGAGCAGGAATACGGTTTGTTGGAAGATCTGCCAGAAACTGCGTTCACTTTACCCTACAGGAGCGATCCAAACCATAGTCGTTTGACTAAAATGGAGATGCCAGAGCTCAATCTTGACTCCTCGGCGGAGAAGAAGTCTGAAACCGAGGATCCCGGGGACCGCCCTTTTAAATGCGACCAGTGCGATAGGACGTACCGGCACCACGGCAGCCTGATCAATCACAAGAAGTCCCACCTACTTGGTGTCTTTGAGTGCCCTGTCTGCTATAAGCAGTTCAACAACCTGGCTGCCCTCAACAGCCATCAGCGCACACACACTAAGTCCCGGTTTCGGTCAAGTGCCGGGGATTCTCCCAACGAGACCTTGCCCACGCCTCAAAGCGAGGAAGAGGCTTCCTGTTACTGCCAGCTATGTGAGGTAGCCTTCCCCAACAAGAGTGAATTTCAGGATCACATCCTACTGCATAACACGGCCTCCGCGCCACATGATCTGTCAGACAGTTTCTCAGCGTCCACCTCAGATTCCAGTTCCTTTTTACCCTCACAGTTTGATACTCCCCCCATGCCACCGTTGCTGGACAAACAGGAGGCTCATGACCAAGTGATGGGATCTGCTGCCAATAGTCAAATGTACACTTGTGCATACTGTGGGGAGGGATACCCTGACCTGGACAGCCTCAAAGTTCATTACTCCACCCACGACTCCCCCTCTACCTCGCACCCCGAGGGCGGGCCTTTGTTGTCTGACTCTGAGGAGCTCGGCCCCGACGGGAACGTGCTGGCTTCTGCCAATGAAGCAAAAGCACAACAGTCCTCACTGGGGAGTGCCAAAGAGCGTCGGTTCACGTGCCAGACCTGTGGGAAGAGTTACCTCCATGCTGGTAGCCTGATTAACCACAAGCGCTCCCACCAGACAGGTGTCTACCAGTGCTCTATCTGCTGTAAACACTATCCACACCTGGCAGCCCTGCACAGCCACCTTCGCAGCCACAGGGCCCGGCCTCCCAGCCTGCCCCTCAGCACGGAGGGGGATTGGCTGTCGCCCGAGCCACTGACGCTGGAGGTTCAGCAAGGATACTTTCACGCTCAGGACCAGGAGGGTGAGGATGCCTCTGGGTTTATCCCGCCCGAGAATCTCGACGACGCCGCAGGCTACTTGTCGGACAGCAGCCACAGCGAAAGACTGGATGCGTTTCATGAACATGAAGCGTTTCCCACTTCTCTCTCTCAGGGCAGTCCGGAACAGTCCCCTCTGCCCGGCGGTGACTGCCAAGCGGAGAGACACATGTGTGCCGACTGCGGCGAAACGTACGCAGACATAGCAGGTATCAGATCACACTTGTGCCCCCGGCGCCGGCAGCACCATGAGACCCTTACTAATGGCTTCCTAGCCAACCTTGACTTTGGAGACGAGGCTGGCCTGGAGGGTGCGGTGTGTCTGAAAGAGGCAAGGAGACGCAAAAGAGGCCCAGCCCAGATGCACTTGGGAGGTTTTCTCTCCGGTGAAAACTCTCAAAGTGAGGGAGAACTGCAAGATGTCAAGGGTGAGGACACAGAGGAGGAAGATGGCGAGATGTACCAGTGTTCGTTGTGCGGGAACCACTACAACAGCCTGTGGGCTCTGAGGAGCCATCTGCGCAGCGATGCCCACTCCCATGGCATGGCCGGCACAACGGGCCCATCCTCCCAACCTTCCACGGGGGTGGAGGAGAAGTGGAGGAGCAACCAGGAAATGGAAGGCAGTCTGATGATCTGCAGCACCTGTGGGGAGAGCTTCTGTAGGGAGCAGGACCTGCTGGCCCACCAGCTCCTGCACGGACAGGCTGAACAGGAGGAGGCCGCGCAGGACAACGCGGGCCACGGCACAGACGGCAAACTGGAGGAAAAGAGCCACATCTGCGGGGATTGTGGCATGTTCTGCGCAGGCTACAGTCAGCTGCAGACTCACCACTGCAAGGGGAAGGAACACGCTCTAGTGGGAGATGGGAGCGTGGAGGAGCTAGACGGAGAGGTGGGGGTCCAGGGTGCGGGAGACTACAAAACGCCGGGTGGCCTCTGGGTGGGTCCTGACTCGGGCGATCGCCCTCACAGGTGCGACCAGTGTGGCCGGACCTACAGGCACCCAAGCTCTCTTCTCAACCACAAGAAGTCGCACAAAACCGGGGTCTTCCGCTGCCTTGTTTGCCAGAAGCGCTTCTATAACCTACTGGCCCTAAAAAGCCACCATAGGACTCATTTTGATTTGAAGAGGTGAGTAAATTTTCCGTGGAGAGGCCTAATTAAAAATTTAATATGCATTCTGTGATTTATTTATGGATTATGGCTGCTGTTCCCTTTACTTAGTTGAAAACTCAAGGTTGCCCAGCTCTCTTTGGTGACTGAATAAATTGTGTGTGTTGCCCTGAATTGTCATATGCCTTGTTATCATTTTTAGGCACAAGTGCGAGGAGTGTGGGAAAGCCTACAAGATGCAGAAACAACTGTTGAACCACCTTAGAACCCACGAGGAGAACCGAGCCAGAGCTCAGCAGCTTGACCAGCAGAACCTCCTCGCGCTGGCAAGTGGTACTGAGCCTGAGGACGGAGCCGTGGCTCCAAAGCGCAAAACCTCCAAATCAAGACGGCGGCAGACAACTGCAGTGTGCGGCGGGAGTGCGGAAACCCAAAACGCCACGGATCCCCTGGGTGAAAAGGGCGCCCCGGGGGAGCTGCAAGCCGAGTCAGAGGAGACCAAAGCCAGAGGACCTCGACCGTATGCCTGCGAGCAGTGCGGACGAACATACCGCCATGCAGGCAGCTTGGTCAACCACAAGAAGTCGCACAAGATGGGAAAGTATTATTGCAACGTCTGTAACTCCACCTACTCCAACCAGCTAGCCATGAAGAACCACCTGCGCATCCATTTGGCAGCCAAGAAGTACAGCTGCCTGGAGTGCGGTAAGGCCTTCAGGGGTCCCAAGCAATTATCCAATCATTCCTGCGGTCGACCCGGGAAGAACCCGGGCTCCGGCGCGCGGGGAAGGGTCAATAAGCGGGCGAAGGCGGCGAAGGACGCCAAAGGCGAAGGCTGCGGTGAAAACGCCGCCCTGGACTGCGGCAGCCAGCTTCCCGGCGTCTTGCCCTGCCGGATGAGCGCCCTCAACGGCTCCAGCGAAGGCAAGGAGGAGCGGCCCTTCGTCTGCGACGTCTGTAACCGCAGCTACAGGCACGCCGGCAGCCTCCTCAACCACAAGAACACGCACAAGACGGGCGACTTCAGCTGCTCCTTCTGCTCCAAGCCTTTCTCCAACGCCATGGCGCTGCGCAACCACACCCGCATCCACACGCAGAAGAAGAAGCACGTGTGCGGCACGTGCGGCAAGGCCTTCCGGCTGGCCAGCGTCCTCCTCAACCACCAGAAGACCCACACCCGGGGGGCGGCGCGATTCAGCTGCACCGTGTGCAGCAAGTCCTTCCTGGGGAAGTCCGGGCTTAAGAGGCACCGCTGCCAGAGAAACCAAGGGGCGGACAGCAAGGAAGGCAGACGGAAAGCCACTGCGGGCTCGGGAGAGGGAGGAGAATGCCGCTTCACGTGAGTTTCGTTGTCGCTGTCACGGAAAGCGCATTTGGCAGAAGCCCCGCTGGGGTGAACTATAATGTGCTTGAAGATTCTAAAACCAAACCTTTAATGTCAAACGTTTCCCAAATTAATAGTTTCAGCTAACTTAAAACGTAGCTTATTGAGTGCAAAAATGAAACTTTAGTTAATGAGGTTTTTGAAAACCCGCGTGGACTACTGCATACATTAAATGAAAGAGAAATGTGGAAACGTTGCTATGTATATGGGGTATTTTATATATCAAAAACTGTAGTAGTGGTGTTCTTGACATTTTGTAGTACTGTATATTCTGGAATATAACTCTATATTCAAAGAGAATAAAACATTTTCATCCAGCCATAAGTTACATAATGTTCTAGTTCTAGGGGATGTAATAGATATGGTGTCCTCTCAGTGGCCCGCCCTTTCTCACCCTTCCTCAGGTGTGAACAGTGTGGCCGCTCGTACCGGCATGCCAGCTCTCTGCTAAATCACAAGAACACCCACACCACGGGCATCTACCACTGCACGCTGTGCCTCAAGACCTTCTCCAACCTCCTGGCACTGAAGAACCATCGGCGCATCCACTCGGAGGTGCGGCGCCACTGCTGCCCGGACTGTGGCAAGATGTTCCGCGTGTCCTCGCAGCTGCGCAGCCACCGCCGGGTTCACGCCAAGCAGCAGGAGCTGGCCTGCGCTCCCTGCCAGCGCACTTTCCCCAGCCGGGCCAGCTTCAGGAAGCACCAAGAGCTGCACTCTCAGCATGACTCTCAGCAGCTGCCGCTCCCCGAGTCGTCCGAGGGGGCGTCGGAGGGCTCCGAGCTGGGCTGGGGCTCCGGGCTGGACCTCTCGCTGATGCAGGCCCAGGGGCTGGATCCCAACGGACTGTCCAAACTGGACCCGGTCTTCGCCTGCGCCCTGTCGGAGCTGCAGGACCAGCAAGAGGCCGGGCCGAAGGTCCACGTGTGTGAGCACTGCGGACGCACCTACCGCCACGCCAGCTCCCTGCTCAACCACAAAAACAGTCACAAAACGGGCTCTTTCGCCTGCTCCATCTGCCAGAAGGAGTTCTCCAACCTGATGGCCCTGAAGAACCACCGACGCATCCACACCGAGCCCAAGCGCTACGTGTGCCCTGATTGCGGCAAGGCCTTCCGCGTCTCCACTCAGCTCATATGCCATCAGCGTGTCCACACCAAGGAGAAACCCTTCTCCTGTCCGCAGTGTGGCAAGTGCTTCTCCAGCAAGTCAAATCTGCGACACCACCAGAAGGTGCACCGCAACAGCTTTGGGGCTTCCCTGGACATGGGCGACAGCTCCTTCTTGGGTCTGGGTTTGGACCCTTACCTCTGAGTCTGTCGGGGGTGGGGGATGAGACTGAGGTGGCCTCTGAAATCAGTCATGACTTGGGAGATGCAACTTTGCTGACCCATGCCCAACACCCCTACTTTATTCCAGTCCGTAAGATTTTCCAGTAGGCTTGTGGATCAGGTTGCAGTCTAGATTCAGGTCTCTTCATATCTGCCTCAAATGCAACCACAGACATGGAAGTAATAGGAGATGAGTTAAGACTATGCGACAAAAGACTACGACACTGGTAAATACAAGCCAGTTTAGATCTCAGGTTGGAATTCCTATTTTTGCCCATGGTGCCCCCCTCCACCGTACACACACACACACACACACACACACACACACACACTTTCCACCACCGTGGTCCATCTGCAGAGTTCGCACAATGGCCTCCGCTATGAGATGCCAACCATGGGCCTAGATTACTGACGAGGATTAAAAATCACACTGGGCTAGGCACCCATGGATCTCCCCATTGCACCCTAAGCCAAACCGTTTCTAAATACCAATTAAAAAAATAAATAAAAATGAACGGAAAGACCACCGGTAGAACGTCAGACCTCAGAAGCACTGTGTAGGAAACACTTCTGTGATAGGCGGTTGATTCCAGTTACTGACACCATGTCACCTGAAGCGAATCCTGAACATTTCAAATTCACTGAACAGACTGCAGCTTGTAGCCCACTGATGGAGGGTCACTGACGCTAACCAGTTAGCCTCTTTAGTAAGCGTAGCGAAGCACCTCTTCAACCTCATATACGTTTTTTATTATTAATTAAAAAAATACCCGACTTCCTTAGATGAAGCCGTCCACGTGAATTCTATGCGTCATATTATGGTTAAGCTGCAAAAATTAAAAATTCCCATGGAAATGAAATGGGGGGCGGGGGGGTAGAAGAATTGAACATATTTGGTAGATTGAGGTCTGAAGCTGTAGGAGCACTAACACATTTCTTCATGTTGACTGTCTCTGGGGCTTGGTCTTTTAACCTTATCACTGCACTTACTGTATATGGATCGCTTATTTTTTGTAAAATTACAAGATATTTTCCTCCATTATAGGGATAGTGCATTATAGACTCCTGATCAGTAGTGAAGACATGGGACCCTCAGGGTTTAATGGCATTGATTCTGACCCTTTTTACTAATTGATTTCTGGTGCTTGTAAATATTCATTAGCTGTAATGCCGTAATTCCAATCGATTAACTATTTTATTATATCCCCATTGTTAGGCCTGGTTATCCGTGAGCGTAGCCTGTATATTAAATGCAATGGTTTAGATAATCCAATCCTCGTCTGGTTGTAGTTGGATCCGGCATTGGCATTTTCTACACTCCGTCGATCTGATGTGTAGAGACAATCGTTTGTTGTAGACACCTTTCCTTAGAATTTCACACTTTAAAAAAAAATTATATAGATACATACATACAAAGAATATCTTTGATTATGTGCATCTGTCAATTTTTTAAAAATGAACACCCATTATTGTCTAATGCAAGGTCTGTCGCTCCTCAGCCAATCGCAGCCCACTTTGGCAGCTCCCCCCCCCCCCCCCATGGCGACTTACGGTTTGACATTCCAAACTTCCCGATTAGGTTCTCAGTTCTGTTCCGCGGCGTTTTCCTTGCTGCTGTGGCTCGGGGGCCGGCCAGAGCGGCCACCTGAAAAACCTCAGACTAGGCCGACTGACAGCGTTTGTCAGTTACCGTAGAAGGCCGGGGCGCTCTCCGCCTGGATGCAGGTTCGGGACTGCGGCCTGTGTTTATTCTGCGTTTTAAAGTGTGACCGTAAACTTCTGAATGGCAGATAATGGGAATGTGATATGTGAGTCCGTGATAGTATTAATATGGCAGCTGAGAAAGACGGAGATGTGGGGGAGTGAGGTCTTGCCAGGGGAAAACAAACTGCCTCGCAAACATTCTGTTATATACTGCAAAAAGGGGAGTTGTGTGTTTTAAATTTTTATTTATTTTTCATTATTTATTGTTATTTATTAACTGCTAGGTTTTTCGTTATTAGTTCAGTTTTCCTAACGCATTTGACAATTAATTGTGGGTATGGTTCCGGAACATCTATACCAGGAGGATTTGGCCGTCTAGTGTAAAATAAACCCCTAATAGAAATATTGGCATTGACAAAAACCAAGTATTTTATTCGCTTAGCTATCTATCAGTTACCTTTAGGTGTATACAACAAAAAAATCAACCGCTGTGAGTTTGTTTGGACCAGTGTTACTGCACTGTGACCCATATTATGTTTAAATCTATATATTAAATATATAGACCTCCGCAAATAACTTATGTTTCAAGCATATGTTTTGTCTGCCTGGTGCTGATTTGTCAATTGGCCTTGGTTTAGCCCGCAACCTCGGTAATAATGACTGATCTGCGTTGTGCATTAATGCTGTGTTGACTATTTATTATGGCTTGCTATTAATTCTCAGCAATTGGCATAGATTCATAGACATTTTATTTTTAATGAAGTCCAACCTGCAACACACTTGCCTTAGCTTGTATGGAAAGGGTTTATGTCAGCTGGCTGGACCCTATTGTGCAGAAGAAGAAAAAAGGTTGGTAGTTTGTGCTTTTATGTGCAGCTCCTCTCCAAATAGTTTTTTTTTATTTGTTTATTATATTATAAATTCCCTTTCTATATGATGGTGCACAGAAAGTTTTGCATAATTTGTTTTAGTTATCCAGTACACTGACAGAGTGATGAATAGGTTTTCCTTATGATTAAAACTTGGAGAGAAGCTTCATTAGGGTCAGACGCGACACAGAACCAGCCCATAAGAGGTCCAGCGATGACGGGAGAGAAGTGTCTTCCCGGGCTCTGTTGCCAGCTGAGGGGGGGTTGGGTAGGTAGTGCCCTGCCGCTAAGGATCGACAAATGACATGAGCTGGGTTCAGACTTCCAAAACCCTGTTCTTTTTGTACTCGGGCCAAGTGCCTTTACCAACTAAGCCACTCGGGCGGATCCTGAGATGTCCCTGCATTGCCCCCGACGTGCTCCTTTGGATCGGTAACCAGTTAACCGCGAGTGTCTTTAGGCCAAAAACATCTTAACCTGTTGGCGTAGCTTGCGTCTGAACCAGCTAAGCACTGCAGTTAATGTCTTTGCTCTACTCTGGTCAGATTTTGACAGCTCCAACGCAGTATTGTGATGCCAGGGAGGTAACAGCCAGTGGTGATGTACAACAGCAAAGCTGTTACTTGAAAGTGCCGTCGTGTACGTTGTTTTAAATTGAACTGTATTGAATTTACTCTCGTCGACCTGTCGTACTGATGCAGCGAAAACATTTTAGTCCGATTCCTACAGTCCAACGCTTTGATGAATGTTCAATTACTTAATTGGTTTCATAATTAAATAAAAACGTGGATCACACGTTAGTATATAAATCATGCTCCAAGTATAATGAAATTAATGTTACTTGGAGCAAGCAAAATTTATACTTGGGAGAAGGAATGAATGCCAGTTAGTGTTGCCTTCTGGATGTCAGTCCTAGATAATTGTGATACAGATAAATGCTTTTAAACCTGGCGTTTTGCCTGAGGAATGGGGCTAGTCCTTTTCCAGCAAAGCGCGTTGGTGGGGTTGCCTGGTGCTAATTTAAGTGCTCTGAATACTTAGTCGACTATCTGCGATCATCCGGGGTGTATTATGTATATTTTGTAAAGTTTATTAGGTCATGAAAGGTACAGTTAAATAGCTACCTTCCAATATATTTTTTGGCTTTGTCTGTTACACGCAGGTGCTCTGAGAAGTTATATTATGGTATGACGAACATCTTCAGCAACTTACAAACAACATAATGTTTATGGCAAATCTGAAGATAAGGCAGGGCAGATTATGAGGCATCTTTCTCCAAAACGTAATGGGCCTGGGTTGGCTCTTCTCAGGGCGCGAAATTGGGACCCTCCGAGCAGTGCGGCCCAGAAACATCAGACTGGTTGGTCAGGGGCCTAACTGTTGTCTGAGATCAGACTTCACAGTCCTTCCCCACGGTCAGGATTTTTACCTTTGTGCCCCCTCCCTTCATTCCTAAAGTCTTCTCCACCTCATTTTGGTCATCCAGACAGACTGCAGTTGTTCTCAAGGGCTCCAGTGGTTTGACAAGGAATCCCCACATGTACCTAGATTTTACTGACCTTTTCAGGTAATCGGGCGTTGACACTCCCCTTTTCTCAATTTCCACGTGCCGATCCGCGATGCATACATTTGTTTCGTTTTTTTTTTTTTAACTGCTTCAGACAAAATGCTATAGATCTGTAATTATGAGCATGTAATATAGTTTTATGAATTTTGGGGGTAATTAATTTCAGTCTTCAAGGGCTGTGGGGTCTCCTGGTTTTTGTGCTACCTCAGCTCGGAAGTGTTTAATCAAAGTGACGCAACCTTGCCACGTGCTTCAGGTATTAAAAGGTTTTTCCAAACGCTGTAGGACTCCGGCTCTGCTGGGGTAGAATTTCCCCATCTTTGCTTAGGATCCCCCCAGTTGGAGCTTTTAAGTAGTCTGAGAAAGGTTTAAAAAATTAAATAAAAACACACAAAATAAACATACGTCTGGGGACCTGTCTGTTTTAATGGTATGTATCAGGAAGAGGATTTTGTCAAGTGGCCTTTTACCCAGGCCATTTTTATTTCAGATGTCTATTAGTCGGTGCAAGTACGGTGTAGAATCATATTTATTTGTACATAAAACAAGGAACGGTTTGATTTTTGTGTCTGCCTCGTATGCTCCTGTAGTGTTGACTCTGTTCAATAAAACCGTATAAACTCTGGATGTGGAGGGGAGGGAGGGGTGTTGGGTGAAGGCTCCAGTGATGCCGCCACACGAGTCTGATCCAACCAATGCCTGGCCCGGCCCGGCCCGACCCGGTCGGGACTTGGCTGTGTGTAAAAATGGTAGAAACAACACTGCTTTCTTTTCCCAGCTCTGTCTGCACACACACACACACACACACACAATGACATTTTAAATGTATTTATTTTTAGGCAGGACCAGCTGGTCTAGTCGATGAGCGTTAACCTGGTATGCCATATATCAGTATCTGACCAGAAACCTCAATGTGTCTTCCCCGTGCATCTGTACGTTCACACGATGGTTTGTTGGTAAGCTACGTTTCAGTTAATCGACCCAAGGCAAGGCCTTTGTTCTGCGAGAGCTGGTTGGGTTTAGGGGGGCAGCAATGTGTATCGCATGTGATCCTTTTTCCTTTTCCTTTCTTCACGATTTGGTATTTAAAATCTGAGAGTTTTCACAGGAGCGACACGGAGTCTCTCTTACTGACCAGTCTCTCAGGATTTACGTCTCTCCTTTTACATTGGATGCTACTATTTATTCGTTGTAGGAACAGACGGTAATTGTAGAGGCAATGTGTACCCGTGTGCTTGGGATCTTGGACTTTTTAATGCTGGGTGGTTAGGGTGAGAGAGTTTAACACGTTGCGTATATAACTTTCTTGTCATATATATTGTATATATTATATATCAACGATGTGCCCATTTCATAATAAAAAACACTCATTTTGTAACCAGTCCTCTCCAGCTTCCATTTAGTATAATTAATAGACTTTACCTCACAGGTACCTCAGGTGTGGCCACCTGGCTGAGGGTGGAGGTAGCAGGCAGGAAATGTGTTTCTTCTGAGCATTTTGCGTGGTTATCATTCCTGTCACTGTTGGTCAGCCTGTCACTTCAAACCCTGCTTCAGTCGGTCGGTGTTAAGTCTGCTGTAATTTACTTTGCTTAACTATGGGAATATGTGATCGTTAATTATAATGAATTGCGTGATTATTTATAGTAATCGTGCACAATGGGAAACAAATCCGTTTCAGGAGGTATTGGATTCGGCCGTGCACAGACAGAAACGGTGAATGCCGTTGTTTCCTGGCTGTGAATTGGGCCTCAGGAGGGCACGCCGAGTCGCAACTGGAGCTGAGGACGTCGTATTATGTACTCGCACTTGAAGGATTTAAAGCCCAGCGCGGTCCCATCTCCCTGCAAATGGCGCCTGCAGAATGGCCCCTCGCTCCGGTTTAGAGCGCCTTTTAGTGGTCGTTTGGTCCCAGGGGTTTTTGGCACGCCAAGCCGCTAGTGCATTACGTCTTTAACGCGTAGCTTAGCCGCGCTCAGAGCGTTCCACATCTCAAAGACCTTCAGATGCTTTTCAGATCGAACCAGATGAGAACAGAGAAGCTAATCCTGGTGTTATGCACGGTCTGGTGTCAAACCAATTTCTGAAGTGGCTAATGACTTAATTGTGACTATGACTTAAATGTGTCCTAGACATCGTGCTAATTTGCATCAAATAATTTGCTGTAAACTTGTGTGCCATTTCTAAACAAATGGGCTGTCTGTATTTCAGCTGGAAGTATTGGGTTTGTTTTTTGTTTTTGCACAGGCAAATTAAAACCCTTGTTGGACACTATTAACATCCTCCTCATCCAATGCACTTAGTTTTGATCGTCAATCGAACCCCCGAGCTATGACATTTCCCCCCCCTCTTTGTAGGAGGAGAGTAGAGCAGCAAAAATTGTTTTAACAAGCCTTTCCGAAGCAGTGCTCACTGCCACGTCGGCCTGCAAGACGTGAGCCGGCCGCCCATACACATTTCATCTGCACCCCAGTAAGCAGGACTTCATCGCTGGCAGTTCGTAAAGTGTTTCCTTTGTTTAGCGGGAAAGACCATTCTAAGAGGGACGTGATGCATCTCTTTACAATGCCTTAATTTTGCTACGTGACGAGTGTGCCTATGGTGCGTAAGACGGTATTATCTTCCTCTCCTCCGTTGCATCTAAATCTCCTTAGCATAGATTGTCTCCCCATAGGTACAAACACACATGGGTTTTAGCTGATGAGCTGCTCACTCAGAATCTGGTTCAGGTGGATCATTGGACATTTAAAAAAAAAAAAAAGTTTTAACAGCATAGTGGAAAAACCATTAAATACATTTCAAAACTCTCTGCTTATGTCAGTCTTTATTTAGACATTACGCATGCATTGTAAAATCAACCAAAACGGAAACAAAATCTCTCAAAACAGTTGACGGTCCAATTCCTTTTATTTGCGTGATCTATGTTTAAATACTATCCAGTTTTGGAGTGCAGAGTTATGAAGCGGCGGCATTACTGTTTAGATCAGGAGTCTCATGATTATTGATTTATTGGCGAGGAGAACAAGCTTTATGCTGTTACTCAAAACTGCTTCTCGTTGTAGTTCATCAAACACAAATAGCTAACGCCATTAATATGCAAATGCTGGTAAGCGTGACCAATTCGGGGCCTATGTTAACATAAAAGTTTGCTCTGGATTGTTTATTCTAGTTGCAACAGTACAAAGGTGTCGATTTGTTTAATTGTTATTTTCCAACACTGCATCTCTTGTTAATGGAAAATGGGTCCCCCTCTGCCCTGCTCTTTTGTTAGTCTTATACATCTGTGGGTCTGAAAGCATGGAATGAGTCGAGACTTGGAGTGTGGATTGAGCCGTCGTTGGATACGACCACTTCTCCATTTAGCTCGTGGAGGAAATGATCGTGAGGCCGCTGTCGGCTTCCGCCCAAGTGGAACTGGCCACTGAGTGTACGTCAACGGTGAGTGCTAAAACTGTCCGTTTTACAATTAAGGCTTGCTAAGAAGCCGTGATGCTTCCTAGACGGAAGAAATCCACTCCTGCCTGAGGAGTTATGAGTGGACAGTTGCAGGTATTGGTTAATTTGTACATGAAATGTGTTCCAGATTTAGGAAGACATCCTTGCTTCGTGTCGAGGCCCAGCATTTAGGGTTGATTCTGTATGCAATTACCTTTTTCCCTATAAAGCATGGTTACGAATGGAAATACAGAATTCTGTGGGATAAACAGTTATTTGGGACAGAATTATCGGATGAAGAATCCCACGTTTTGCTATCGCAGGGCATTTCTTGCCCTGCTTTTAGCCGCTTACCTCAGGATAAACTGGGAAACTCTGCCCCCGTGTGGACTCCTTACTTTGAGCCGTCTCTTTAAAACAAACCAGACAAAGAATGACAGGTCTTTTGAGTTTCCTGACTTTTTGTACTGATGTGATGGATAGATTATCCCATGTGCCCCGTGACATATTCTGCTGCATGATTTAGGACAATCAGATTTACCAGTCTGTAAAATAAATTTTATATATATATAATATAAATAAATAACCTCATCAACTCCAACCCTTCTCTTATCTTTACTGGTGATAAATAACGGAAAAAATTCAAAAACTTTTCATGAGCAGTACTACACAGGCCCATTGCCATACTTCGATTTGAATCTTGGATGAAAGCGAAAGATCAGGATAGTCCAAGATTAGACGTGAACTAAAAGCAGACAGCCAATAAAGTACATTTACATTTATTAAGCCAAAGGCGTTTAACTGTGGGCTCCCAGGACCAATAAAGTAGGACACATTCTGTGCAAAATGAAAGCTAACCAGATGCAACGTGAGCACTAGCTTCAATCTTTTTACATAATTCAATTTTAACCGAGTTGACTCTAATGAGTTACCAGACGTTTTCCCAGTCCACGAAAGCCGTCTGCAAAGGAACTAATCTTGTTCATCCAGTGGAAAGGAAATAAAAATGCTGCCCTCAAGAATAGTTTAGAAAAGGAATGAATAAGGCTTGAAATAGGTTCTATCCATCTCAGTCAATGAGGAACTCAAAACAGCTAACGGACCTCAATTGAAATTAATGCAAGAGAAACAAGAGTGATTTGACTGTGGGGACCAAACTTATCCCCACAAACACACTCCAGCTCAAAATGTGCTACTAATAAACTTGTTCATATTCAGGTATCGGTGGAAAATGTAACGTTGAGTTAATGTTGCTTTAAAGAACCAAATGTTTTCTGTCCACTAAGTCCTCAAGGCCAACGAGGATATGCTCCTAGCAAGCACATGTTAAATAACACATGCCACTTCTAGGATGTGAGAGGTCTGTTTTCAGTAGATGGAAGGGGTAAGAGAGGTATTCACGGATTTAATGGGAAAATTTTAAAATACAAAAAAAAAACATCTTTGCTTGGGGGAAATTTGGGGAAATAAGCCCTTTCTGTGGGGATTTACATCTTGTTGCTCTGCATATAGCATTGGCCTCGTTAGTGCCTCAAATGTTAGCCGGCACAGTGAAGTTACTAGTGTGATATATATTTCATAAAGTGCCAGTGGATTTCATCGATTTATTCCCGTTTATAGATTTGTATAATTCTTGCAGGCATGATTGATATATATTTTTTATATATTCCGGCAAACTTTTCAGGTGTAGGTTAAAAAAAAAAAAAAATAGTATATCAAATGTAAAAGATTTTAAATTGCGGATATTAAACGTCACATTTGAAAAGGTGATTGTTGGGGCGTGCTTAAAGTGCACACATCGGTGATGTATATGCAACTAGTCGGAAAATTCCTAAAACCCTTTACTGTGGCTGCTTAATCTACTCACCGATTAATAAATCCCACCGCTTTGGTCATCGTATCCTAGCCCCGCCCACATTCAGTGGGGCGGAGTGAAAGGGAGGACACAGCAGAGAAGACCAACAGATGCAGTTGTACACTGAACAATCCTTTTTCTTTATTCGTTTTTTTGTTTCATTTCATAACGTCTGTTTGTTGGGGGTTTTTTTTCTCGTTTTTATTTTAAATTAAAATTTGACACACTTATAAAAGACAGCATCTGCATAGAGTTGTCATCTTAAAGATCAATGGAGAAAGGGAGAGAGTAGAAGGAGGGGATACTGACACGTCACACTAACTAAACAGAACAGCGACCAGCAGTACGAGAGAAGGAGAAAGAGGACGATAGTCGTTTTGTTTTTTTGTTGTTGTTTTTTTTTTTTTTTTTTTACATTACTGTACGCACACATACACACAAAATAAACGGGACACAAAGTCGCAATTCCAGTCAAAGTTGCTGCAATTGTCTCATTTCCCCACATTTTTTGTCATTCTCTGCGAATTTGCAGTTCTTCCGATCTCCCCCCAAGCCCACTCCTCCCTCTGCGCTAACATGGAACCAAAAAGCAGCCGGGCACGCTGGCTTCAAGTGTGGAGTTACTTTAAAATCCGCCCTTTTTCGGCCGAGCTTTTGGCACGGAAACTAAGCCTTTTCTTGTCCGATGCGGTTTTGTTTACCATTTTCAAGTTAAAGAAAGCCCTTTTCTTTTGTATTGCACAGATTAGCGGAACCCTCCATATGCTTGTTTGAAACGGCCAATCTTCAGAACTTTCACAAACGGAATAGGAGTGTCCAATATTAATTGCGGGACCTCCGGCCTCCAGCTCTTGCAACATAACTCTGAATGAACCAGCGGGGAGCTCTTTTAGGTCGTATACAATGATATCATTTTTAAGTAGAGAACAACAAACCAAAAACATGACCTGCACTATATGATAATTTTACATTTGGTGATCTTCTAACACACACACACACACACACATACACACAGATAAATAGATAGATAGATGACATACGCAGCTTACTACACAACCACGCAAAAGTGCAAACAAAATAAATATAAGAGCAGTGTTGATAAACTTTTATATATTTTTTTCCTAAATGATGCATTCGATCGAAGGCACTCATCACGGAGCGTTAGCTGTTCTAAAGTTCGTAACTGATTCTGAAAGTCACGAGTAAGGCAGCGTCGTTTCTGACTCTCTGCGCTTTTCTTCGCGGGCAACGTAGACTGCTCGGAGGCTAGCGCCTGACCCCGGTCCATCTGCCGCTTCAGTTTGTTTTCACTTATTGCATTTCTACGTTAAAATGGAAGCCGTTGTGCCCCACAAGGATACGCGTTGTCCCTGCAGCAGGTTAACCTAGCAGACAGAGTGTGCGGGAGCCACTGGACGTGCTGGGGTATCACATTTAATACAACCGTCCGCTGTCATTCTTGGAGCCCCACAAAATGCGTTTCTTGAAACGACATCAAAATATGTATTTGTTTTTAAACCTTCGGCTTTCTGTTGACTAAGTCGCCCTAACGGGAGAAAAGGGAGAGGTTGGGAACGTCAGAATACTGCGACAGCTAAGCTCCAGACTTTGGCCTGACAGTTCTTCTCATCATTCCGTTAAAGCTAGAAGGAGGGAAGCACTTTAATATGACCGTGACTAACCAGGAGACACCTATGAAAAAGAACAACTCTCACTGAATTTGACAGACGCGGTTCTCCTTTTGTCAAAATCACGTGACATATATACATATATGTATATATAAAAAGAAACTGAATACGGACACATGAACAGAGGGGGTCGGTGGGACAGGCCAGAGATCGAACAACTTCACAACTTTGACAGGAACAAATTTCTCAGTAGTTTATACATGGACATGCAAGTCATTTTCCTCTCTTTAAGTATTTACAATAATTACAAGACACACAGATCCAGTTCAGTTTGACAAAATTGCGAGCATTCAATATTCAGTATTACTACATTTTTTTAAAACATAACTCCATTAAATCATTGCTGTAATAATCAGTCCTTATTAATTTGATCATTTTGCCATTCTTTCTCACCAATTTGCATTTGTGACTTCATTTTCTTGTGTGTATATATATATACATTCTTGTGTGTGTATATATATACATACACACATCACTTGCTATTATGATATTTAAGATTCAGATTATTTATGTCAATCACATCATTGCACCATACCTGCCCCTCCCATCCCTAAACACACACACACAAACACACACACACACACACACACACACGTAATTATAATACTGATGCAGGGTAACACTGAGTAAGAATAAGATGATTTCATGTGGTTGTCTTTAAGCTAAATTAAAATAAAGGTTACGTCCAAACTACTGAGAGCGGTACAGTTGCAAGCTATGACGGGAATACTGTGATCCCGAACACCGCATGCGATCCTTCCGTGGAAACAGTTTGAATATTAACACCACAGTGTCAGATGACTGACGGAGCTTCGGAGGGTTTTCAGAATTTGAAACTAATTTGGGCAATGAGAGATGTAGCGAATTCATCAATTATCAACAATTGTATATTTTTTATTTTTATTTTATTTTATTTTTTTTTACATATATGGATATATCAGACTACCCATTTGGGGAGGGAGGGACTCTGTGAACCTCTTTACATGGCAACAAACAAAAGTAAAAAAGAACCCTCATGATAATTCACATATGACAAATTGAAAACAGAGGGGACTGAGAGTTTTTGTGAAAGGCCACAATCTTGAGATGGGCGGGTGAATGTCAATATTGAAACTTTTCCACACAGTGTTGCTCTGTCATTTTGCATTGCAATGCTGACGTTCTCAAACAACCGTGGACCACAACTCTTACTGCGTAGCACACCACGGGACAACAGATGGGTAACTCCTTTTTATACAATCCCTCTGTCCTCATTTACTGATGTTTCTTCCCTACAATATAAAGTACATCAATTGACACTGGAGACAGCGTCCCGCGGGGGCGTCGTAATTTTACCCTCTCAACTACCAGTGTAAATATGCTGAACAACAGCGTGGGGACTTATTGAGTATCTGTGTAAAAAAACACTGAAAATGAGTATAAACTGGCAGATTGTGGTTAAAGTGCCCAAACGCCACGGTTATCAGAAGAACAGAATATGCCAATTTGTGGAAAAAAGAAAGTGCCTCTCAGCTTCTCAAAATTGCAATAATAATAATAATAATAATAATAATCTGTTTTTAAGACTAAGGTGTAGGAAAGACGCGTGTGAAACATGAGTCTCATTACCCTAATTACTACCTCTACATAACACAGATGAGAATAAATGACTGCACTAGTTCTACACAGCAAGACAGTTAAAATTTTAAAACTGAATGATTACCAACATGCAGTTAAATTTACCCAGCACTAATTTTGAGGGGAAATGCTATTCATTTATCATAATCATTATCACGATAGTTCCTTTTTTTAAATTTATTTTTAAAATATTTTAGTTGCTATTATTATCTTTTAAAGGGCAGAAAGGCCCTTGTAAACTTAACGTTGGTGCTTTTTTATCTCGAGACTTGGAGAACACACAGCTGGAATGCTTCGGATTTGTCATAGCGGAACTAGAGCGATGCCCCCAACCCAAGAGCCTGGGCACTGAGCCCTGAACCCTGAGCAGTGAGTCCACTGCCATCTGCCTGCCACAGAACCACCACACAGCAGAGGGAGGCTGCCAGGGTCGTCACTTGAACTTCACAACTTGCAGTCCCACTTGCAGTTCAAGACTATAGTTATGAGATCGTAACACAAGACGAACACATCACCAAAGGTTGCGAGCGAGACAGAGAAGCCGCAGGAGGGATCAGAATTGAAAACACAGTGAAACGCGCTATCCTGAACTGCACTGCGCGTCTGTTTGTTAGCGGAATCGAACTTCCGGCGGTTTATCGGTCTTTCCCAGGAGCGTGGCGGACAACGTTGTCGCCAGGCTCTCGGCTAAAGTGGACACCAGAAAAGCAAAGTGAAAACATAATATTCTAGTGTCGCGTTCCCCAGTGATTTAAAGCTAAAAAGTGAAACGATATTGGAAGCATGCCTTGAAGTATAAAGTTCCCCCTGTCCATGTCCCCTGAAAAATATTTTGCCCCTCTTTGACCAGTGAAGGCCAGCTGTAGTTTCTGGGCACTCTTAAGTTACATCAAATGGCTTACAAAGTACTGGTCAGTGTTGGGACATTTTTAAGAGAGCAGAGGTTTTAACATTTGATAATTAAACAAATATATAAAATTATTGTATATTTTGCTGCAAAGGAGGATGGGAAATAAAGTCTGCACCTAAAGGCCCAACTGGGAAATGTGTGTGTATCAGCTCTTCGCAGCCACCACTGGTCTCACGCATTGACGGTTTTGACTTTGTCCCATCACGCTCAGAGCCAAACATCTTATGCATTTGCCGTGGAGTATGTTAACTGAGTAAATGCTTGCAAAAGTTGAGTGGTTTTTGTGGAAATGTTTATCTCCACCATTAGACAACTTTCAGTGTAATAAAGTGCTCGCTTTGGCTTAGACTCTGTCATGACTACAGTTTGGGGTAAAAATGTAGTTCCTTCCTCTAGCCAAACGTTGTCCCTGATCATTACAGTTAAGCAATGATTGATAAAGCACAATATAACTTATCTGTTTAAGTGAGATCTGTCAGGCTTATTTTGTTATTGAGAGGAGCATTTTAGGCTAATAAATTAGCTGTTTTATATTCTTCTTTGTTAAGATAGCTAATACAAATACATGTGCATCCTGCAGTCATATATGCATTGCAGTTATAGTCGTTCAACACATTGTGTGTGTCTTCAACTATCCAGAATAAAGCTAGCTTGGTAAGACAAGGTAATGTTGCGGTGTTACAGTTTAATGAAACACATTGTAGTTATACTAACAGCTAGGTGAAGGTAATTCAAATATGGAGCACTTGTTTATCTAAGCCACAACTCATTCCAAATTAATTATATAATAAAGCTTCTGTTTTAAGTACATTTGCTTGTAACAAAGCCTCCTGCAACAAATCTTAAGCATTGCACATTTGAGATTAGGAGCTCTTTGAATGAAAATGTACATTAGATTTATTAATATAAACTGTTTCTTAGGCTGAACGTTCTTTTGGGGCTTTTAGAGGGGCCAAACTCTCCTCTGCTTAAATAGCATCAGCGTTATTTGGGTTAAAAATTACGTGTGTAAAACAATATTGGTAAATTCCTTTTTTTTAAATCTATGTCTGAATAAATGCTTTTCAGAGACTACCAGCTAATGAGTGGTGACCCTTCCTTAAGGCCCAGAGAGAGTGGCCAGTCAGTGTATGTGTGTCTGTATAGTTATAGTTTAGACTTGGTCAAAACTGGTTCCATTCTGACTCAGAGGTATCCTGTAGTGTTTATATTTTTGTGGCATTTTCCTGGCGCCCTGTGAAAGTGGTACCACAAAAAATTGAAAATTAAGCAATATTGTGGTTTGTGCAGCTTAAACTATTTTGATTTCAACCAATGTTTTTTGAATGAATCCCCCCAAAACATCATGTCAATTATCTAAATGTATATCTGTCATACCAAGGTACTACTTCACAAGGGTCATTCAGCGTGAGTCATCTAGTTCTATGGAAAAACGAATGCCACTGGGCTGATGTGGCTTTTGATATGAGTAATAACATCTAGTCAAGCTAGGATCATTTATAAAATAATTTCAACTATTTAGATGTTTCAGTTCACCTTTTCCTGGCCTTCTGTTTTTTTGTATGGCTGAGCATTTGACTAGTCATTGCAAAAAAAAAACTATTTAAAATGTTTTTGTCCTAATCATTCACAAATAAACATTAAACATAAATACAGTTTATGCATGTGTCAAAAACTAGGTAATATTAATGCATCAAAACAAATTATGCATTTGGTATTTGTATAATAAATTACAGATTTTTGTAATTTAAGAAAATCTGACATACATAAAAAATTATTTATATATTTAAACATAAATTTAAATAGTTATACCTTTTATCCTAAATCTTTGTAGGAAATGACAGCAAAAATTATTGTTTATGTTTTTGGGAGCATTGCAGCAAATAATCTTTATATTGTTAAATTATATCTTTATCTTTAATATATATATATATCACTTATTTGTTAAATTATAACAATAAACAAATAAATAAAGATATCCATATCAGACCAAACACACTATCCTTCACTATTACATTTAACGTTTCAATTCAACTGTGCTTTTGAGTTTGAATCACCAGGCTGTGAAGTAGACCTGACAAACAAAAGGGTTGAGATGATTGTTCACTTTCAGGGTATTAGCATGTTTTGTGAAACGGGAAAAAAGACGAGACTAAGACTATTTAATTACTAAGGCTTCTGGGCTATTACTAGGTACTAAATCTGATCCTTTGCATGTAACAGACATTTCTGTCCGTTACTACTAGAGATCTGCTCGGTCACAGAAAGCAGTGTCTAGCTTATTGTATATATTTTTTACTTAGCTGAAACGGGAATAAACATTTGCTAAATGTAACATTTCTGTTACCTTAGCTTTCAGATGTTAATATATTCCCTTGTGAAAGAGGCTTTTTTTTATTACAAACCATATGAAATGACGCAATTTGATGCGTGACTCAACTTCGTTACTCAAAACTGTTTCACACTGACAGACAATTCATATGTTGGGGCCAATATTTAGCAAAAATATTAGTTTTTATCAATATTTTGTACATGTGACATAAATAATAGTTATTTGTTTTTGTAATCTATATACTTGATAGAATAATAAAAATAAAAATAAAACATAAAAAATATTATGTTAGATAAATTGCTAGTATGTTTATATGTGTGTGTATGTATTTTTCTTAAATGTGTGTGTGTATGTGTGTGTCTGTTTCTGTATTATATCACACACACACACACACGGTTTGTTTTTTGTGGTTCCACTTCAATGCCATCGTTTGCTTGTTAATTTGCGTCTTTAAAAATAAAGCAAAAAGATTCTAAGTTACAGAAAGGTGACGGTAACAAAACTTCAAAGCTAAACTGAAGAGGGAATATTTGTCACAGGACACATCACACACTTTATAACCACATAAATATTGACTTTCACTTCCAAAAAATCAACAAAAATGGGAATGTACATCCCCGGGCAAGCCAGCGTTTCAAGTTTTGAGTTTTGTGTTCGTTTTATTTTTTCTTATTTTTTCCCCCTGGTTTTTGGAAAAGTCCACAGAACAGTGTTGACGGCTAAAATATCCTTTATCCCGCTTAACTACACATCCCCCCACTGTCATATCCCGAAATGTTTCTTCTCACATGTCATTCTTTGGCAAAACTGCATATATAAATCCCCCTTTCTCCGTTCCAATCGCTTCATCGTGATAACTGAAGCGTTTGAACGCGGCGTCCGTCGTGTCTTCTCACCTACTGTCCCCTTTCCCCACGGTGGAACGAGCGGGATTAGTTCCCCACCGCGCACAATCGCCAGCAGATCGGAGGTAACGGGACGACGGTGGCCCTTTCAGCAGTTCCACAGATCACATGCTCGTTCAAGCCGGGCATCAGAAAACCTTTGCGTTATAATAAGTGCTTGTCAAGGCCCGGTTTCTCTCTGATGTATTAGCACGCCTGCTAAGGCGGCTTAGTTAATCAGCCACTTATTCGGCTGGTCTACGTGACATATGAAACTTACTAGCCAAGAAATTATGCCTTTATAGTCTAGTCAATCAGAAACCCTTTATAAAAGCCCCCTCGCCAATCCCTAACATTAAGTCTGAATTTGTGGAATGGCACGATCGATTAATTCCACACTACTTTTTCAGCTTTGCGTGTCTAATGCGGATGGCCGTCCTGGAAGAACCTTTTTCTAGAGCAGTTCTTAATTTAGCAGTCATTTGCACTGTTCAGGAAGTCCCCCAAAAATTAAAAGAAATCAAAGAAATAAGAAAAAATGCTGTTACATCATCTCTTTACAGGTAGCTAAACCATGTGCTGTTTCTTATGTTCAATACATTTACAAGTACAATGTAAGTTTGATGTTATTTGTACCCTCTTTTTGTTTATTAATTTAATAATCTATTGTTATGTCTTTTTTGTCTTTGTTTTTCAACCCCTCCCACCCCCCTTTTTTAAAACTGTTTTCCTTATCTCATTTTGTTTTGTTATTTCTCTCTCTCTGGTTGTCTGGTTGGTCCTCTCTTCCTGTGCCGTCTTCTAGAACCCCAGGGTTCCTCCGATACTGGAGGCCAGGACAACTCCCAGGACCACACAGCAGATAATTATCATGATCTTCTTCTGCAGGGAGACGGAGAGAAAGACAGAAAGGATTTCAGACAGAGTTCTCTCCTCTTGGCCTAAGGAATCCACATCACATGCTGGTTGGAGATGTCTTGTGGAAGTAAAAAGATAAAGGCAAGTGAGATAATTTGACACCCTTCAGTAAAGATCATTGTTGCTGGTTCAGGTCCCACCCCAGCAGTTGTTTCCTTGGGAACGGTACTTCTTCAGTAAATATCCAGTGGTATGAGTGGATGAATGTAAAAAGAGCAAACACACCAGGCACATAGCATTCGATCAGGCAGCTGCCTCTGTAAAACTTCTTAATTGTGAACAGGATCCTTTTGTTTTTAACCCTAGCCATGCCCCTGAACACCAAGTTCACTGCGATACACGTAAAAAAAAAAAAAATGCAAATTAGGTTTATTATATAACACCAGTGTATATTTTTTAGTGATTTAATTAAAGTGTGTGGGTGTCAACAGCTTAAGAGTCTCAGTTTGTGTATTTGTATATGCATATTTACAATATCTGTGCAAATGTACTTATGTGTGTGTGTGTGCCTTGCGAGCCTGACCCTGTGTGTGTGTGTGTGTGTGTGTGTCTGTCTGTGTCTGTGTCTGTGTGACCCGTTACCTTGCGAGCCTGGCTCTGGTATTTGACCGCCTTCTTGGTGTCAGAAACGGCTCGCTCCACGTAGTCCACTGAGTGTTCCACGTTGTACTCAATTCTGTCAATCATTTCACCCTATTAACCAGAACACAAAATAATTGTTAGTAATGCATAAAACTTGTTGGTAACGAATGTAACGAAATGTAAACGAATCACTGGTAACACGTAACACGTAAAAGATGTTGGTAACAACTTAATGAATCGTTGGCAACACAGAAGTTCTGTATAACTGTACAGAGGCGAGTCTTTGATTGTTGAGAAAATGTGTTCAATGAAAACGTATGAGTGTTAATGTAATCTGATTTTCTTTGTCTATTATTAGGACTTGAAAACCAGACAACTGTTCGTATCACGACTTGTGACTGAACCACAATGCAAAAACTTGACTTCTGATTTCCTTAACTGCTGCCGGAAACAGAACTGAAACTGACACAGTGAGTAAAACGGACAGTACAGAAGAACTACAAACCAGTCAATGGTTCTCAAAGGGCTCAGTTTATTATTACAGATATATTTAAATTGCTGGTTTTAGACATTGTCATTGCATCTTCGATGAGCCAATTTTACGGTTTATTTTTAAACCCTCTGTGCTTTAGGTAACTACTTTCTAATGAAGATTAATAATAAATGTTGTAGGGAGGCCCGCAGGTTGAAAAGCTAATTATTTCTCTTGTTCTCTGTAGTGATTAACTTGCATTATCGAGCAGTATATCAATCAAATTACTAGTTTGATAGTGAATTCGAAAACTATAATCTGTCTACAAATGACAATTTATTTGTATTTGCCCAAACAATTGACATTTGTCAAACATAATGACACTAAAGTCTTTTCACTAGCACTAATATTTTGTACTGACAATGCCTCTTTCTAACAAAACACAATTGCAGATGGCATGACTTTCAGCTCCACACTGTAAAATGAAGAAAATAACTTGCGTTTGGTGAGCAAGTGACCTCCACTCATGCAGTCTGTGAGGTCAAAGGCACACATTGATTTGGCAGGGCGTAACCCATTGGTACAGCCAGTGTTCCCAAACACAAATACTGAGTACGTCCCTTAACAGTAATGGGAAAGCAATAATAATAATAACAACCTTTTAAGTATAGAGTACAGCGAGGCAAATGTGTGGGATACGTGTGTGGGAACTGTGGGTAAGACCTGTGTGTGGGATCTGTGTGTCACCTGTGTGTGTGGGAACTGTGGGTAAGACC
>JAOVYW010032740.1:1419-21218 GCA_025775045.1 Hiodon tergisus
CTGAAAAAGTGTTTTCAGTATAGCTACCCTATAGATATATATATATAAATAAATAAATAAATAAATAAATAAATAAATAAATAAATAAATAAAAGACCGTCATGAAAAAGGGTGACAGTTTTCGGTGTGCTGTAGAAGAATGGTGGTTTAATCAATTGTAATCAACATTGTATGTCATTTTTGTGTGTGAATAATAATAATAATCCGTTAAGCCTGGAATGAATCTATCTTGAATCAGCTGGATTATTCAGTAAATTACTTTTGAAAAGCCGCGTTTGATCTACTTTGGAACTACCTCCAAACTAACAGGTGTACGTGAAACAATAAATCCAAATTTAATGCATTTCATAATCCATTATCTTACATTATGATTAAATCTTATGTGCGTTAACATAATTGCGGCTGTGGATTTTAAAATGTGGTTGCGAAAAGCATCACAGCAATTCAATAGTGTGGTTGTCACGACGTTACGTTATTTGATGCTCATTTGATTTCGCGATCCCCCTGAATTACACTAAAATTCAACCTACAGTGCGTACATTAATCCACTAATACTCTCTTGTAACCCTAACAATATTTCATATATGATGTGGCCCCTGCAATGCACAACTGCCATCCATTTTAAAGTAAACACGGCCACCACTCACATTTAAAATATTAATTGCCATCATTAAATTCAACTCAGGCAGTGGAATGTCGGTCTTTATAGAGAACGGAGTCGACTTTAATCGTTTGCAGAATAATAAACGGAAGAGAGACCAGATTATCCTTACCAGTGAGTAAAAAGCAGATGCATCTGTGCCACAGGTAACATAGTTTCCGTAGCATTGGCCGCTTGCGTACGGGCTCCCATATACGCCCAGAGTGGCCGCCGGGTTCAGATCGTGTCTGGCGGTGGCCAAGAACCTACTCTCATAAACAGGACAGTACACCGGTGTTTGAGGAGAGGCTGCGACCACCGCTGATTCCGCGAGAGTTCTGCCACTCGAATCGCAGCAAGCAGTCAAAGAATTGGTGGCCATCAGGAACTAATAAGAAAACAAACAAAAAATAATAAATAAATAACCGCTCTTTAATGTGAATCATTTTATCAGGTCGATTTACGATGATTACATTTATGACACACATCAAGAGGGATGTGCTCTATCACCCAAAATGTGGCTCTGCCTTAAAAAAAGAAAAAGAAAAAAGACAAACCACGAATAGAAACTGATCCCCGAAATTCAACTGGTTCAAGTTTTTTTTGGTTTTCAGGAACGACGGGTTGTGTGAAGTAAATTTATGAATCAAGATTTCGAGACTTGGGATCACTCAAACAGCATTTACGACACCGTAGCTTTGGCGGCAATATTTCCAGTAATTCTCATATGAACCCGTATGTCTTATTTTGAATTGATAATTTTTTTGATTCGCGAATAGTTCTCCATTTGTAGAACTGAATATAATAAAATACCCACTTGACTCAATAAAGGCGTACTTACCTGGGGCGCAGACGAGTAAGGATATCCTAACTGTGGATATGACATGGCAGAGAGATCCAAATAGCTAGAAATAAAGCGAGGGTCTCGCTGTCTTTTACTGCAGGCAGCCAACCGAAAGTGAAAATGTTAAGTCAGACTCCGTTGCTTATAGGATAAAGCAGAGCACCATATTAATTTGTGAAATTTCTTATCCGGTGATTAACAGGTATCAGTAAGTCCTTGTTATCTCTTAAATTTTACTGACTGTAGGTGTAAAAGAACACAATTCAGGATTCCTGGATTAATGACTGATGTCGAAAATACATATGTGACTTTAGAAAAAAAATACGCTTCTATTAAACACGCCAGCTCAGACGCGCGTTGTTTTAAACACCGGCGACTCTGACGTCAGATGAATCCCACTCAAAATGACCAAACTGTAACTGCAAGACAGATTTCTTCACATAAAAAGCCAACAAGTTTATTGGAACTGGTTTTGCATTTAATTGGCTGGCGTTACACAGTTAACCAAAGCGATATATTTGAGAAAGTTAACAAATGGAAGCGTATGGAGTTTTTCCTCTCACAGCGAGGAAGGGATCAAGAACACGTTAAATTTGAAATTACTTAATCAACAACTTCCGGCCAGTCAGCCGGCCTCTTGTAATAATTAGTCTCACGTAGCCGACAAATGAGGTTGGTGTTTCAGAGAGACCTGTACATGGTCGAGCAAGACTTTATGAGGATACAATTATGAAGGTTAGGCGGACGAAAGAACTAAGGATAAGAACATCGGACTGCGGCGCGACAATTAACGAACAATTCTAATGATCATAATTCAAGATAATTCCTGTAGAAACCGCGAACTGGAATATGTGGATGTTAGGTGTTTGTGCGCTTCTGGTTTTGTTAAAGGAATTAGGACTGCAGACACGCATAGCCCAGGGGTCACACTTAAATTAATGACGATGTAGCCTATTCTCCCTTGCCGCTGATGGGACACCGCTTGGGAGAATCGAATCTGTCTACATTGACAGCTAGATTGAAGGTGATTGATGACTAGACCCCTTCTAGAGACCGACCAACATAATATAATATTGTCGCCATGATTACTTTCATTTGCAGATGAAAATAGTTGTCCCTCAAATTAAGTTAGGGACGCATATTGGCAATTTAATATTTTAAAATGTATGCAACGCTAAATTTAATTAGCAAGAAAGCACTTATAAGCAACAAAAAGAGGACAAAACCTGTGGGTGGTATTTTATTTGTTTAATTTGAAAGAATAAATCCGTCAAGGCATGAAAATAATCTGAAAGAACGCGATGGCGGCCAAATGTCTGAATAATAAACAAGGGGAAGAGATTACGCAAAACAATGGAGTTTAATGGGATGTACCGCTTTCATTTATAGGTTGATTTGGTAGGCCAGTACATTTATGAAAGTAATTAGACTATATAAAATCACCTTATTAGTGAAAACGATTTATAAATGTGAATGATAAATGGTCCAACTGAGTTGCTAAACTAAGGAGAATGCAGACATTATATTTAGTTATATTGAATTTCAGGAGAACCCTACTTCAATAAGGAAACAAGGGTGTTCCCACAAGTGCTGGACTGCACTTCAATATTTAATGTTTCAGGGTAATATTGCAATCATACAAATTAAATGATACTCAGTAAAAAAAAAAAGATTTTCCGAATATCAGAATTCCTTTTCTAGTAAAAATAAAAGGTAAAAAATGAAAGTAAAAAGTCTCACACAGCACCGAGATGCTGGGATGATCAACTACAAAAGAGCCGCTTTGTTCATTTCTGCTGTTCTGCACATTGATGCACGGCTGACGTTTGATGGACAGGTGGAGTAGGTACGCTTTGTTCACACGCTTTCCTAATACAGCCACCTTACCCTCTGGAAAGGCTGATATTGTTGGATACAAATAAAATACTGAAATGCACATGTCAATATTTTTTAGACACAAAATATCTGAATAACATTAATAAGGAAAATACTTTAATCTGTTTTCTATGCACAGGTAAAACATGTTGAACCTAATCTGCGTTAGGTCATGACTGTAAAATATTTGTATGGATGCTTTTAAAGACTCATTTCATAATATAACTGTTTTGTGATTACGGACTGTCTGCATTGTATATGTGTAGCCAACAAAATACAACAAAAACAATGCTGATGTGTTAATGTTCATATGTCTGTTTGCATTTTAGCTAATTATTTATGTTCTAACTCATAATGGGTCATACTGTGCGCCATTGGTGGTAGGCTTTGGGTATGTGGATATTTCTGCTCAGTGAGGGCGTGATCGGTTTAACCTGGTAGAGTTATTTTAAGTCGGCCTTCTCCAGGGCAAAGAGTCAGATATCCATCGCTCTCTAGAGCCTAGAACTAATCTTCTAACCAATCAACTAATCATCCGTCATGACTCTCAGGTTAAGGGCTTATTTTGAAAAATCCAGTCCCTTTGCAACCCATCTGTATTGTTTGTGTTAAATGATTATCCTTGCCTTTTTGTGTCCACGGAACTTTCGCTTTGTGTAAGCCTCCCACTCGACTTTAGGATAACCTAAGGGTGACCCACTTAACCCTTTGAGGCTGACAGTTATAGTGGTGTGACCTTCGGTCTCAGTAATTTCTCAAGTGGTGCTTGCCATTAGGGTTTGTGTGGACGTGTCGCAGATGTGCCAGAACAAACTGAATACCTCTATTGAGGTAATTAATACAGAACTAAACCAGCTGCAAACAAACTGGGAAATTACTTTACAATGAGACAGCATGCTATAATGTGTACACATGATTCAAAATTCCAGTTTTGCATTTACTCCTGAGATTAAAACACAGATTGCATCCTAAATGCAAGTTTTTATTAGTTTACTTTTTACCGTCCCTGTTGACAAGTTGGTTTTGATTTTACTTCTATGGTTAAAACACAGATTGAATGTTAAGTGCAGGTTATTATTTGTTAATTTTTATAGTCTTTCCTGTGGAAAATTGAGGTTTAAATTCATGGATTTCCTGTAAAGAACAAAGTAAAGCCCCAGGGAATAGTGTGCCATCGAGGTTGCTGATATGTAACAAAATAAAAGAATCAAAAGACATGGGATGTACCCTGATGCAGCGATGATCTATTTTGCATTTGAACACTAAGAATCAGATATTAATAGCATCATTAGATTTATACAGTATATGTGACAACCAAAGCGAATCAGGCAGATTTTACTGTTTATTCTCAATTGTTACCTATACAAAATGGTACGATTTACCCACTAATCAAAAGCTGAGATTTTCGATAAAGAAATTGGGCTCATTTTGCACAAATGTAAGCAGCTATGCTTGTTTTCAATCAAACTTAAATATCACCCTTTTCATTTCACACACAGCTCTATATTCAGAAACGTTCACATAAAAATCTATTGCAGAACATAGTTGTGAAAACATGAAACTATACTTTCTAAATTGGCAACAATTTGCAAAACACAAATTTCTAAAACAGCACAATACGTCAGGACTGGACATGCATAAAAGAGATCACGTTTTTTTGCGCTCTTCCATGTTGGAGAACAATGGCTCAGTATTAAACAGGGAGAGGGTGAGGAAGAGGAAGAGGAGGTGGGAGAGAGGGAGAGGTTCGAGTCAGAGCACGAAGCTGAAATGTTTCACATGATATTCGTGCAACACTGGTCGATCATGAAGTCAACCGCGGTTTAATCTTAAAAGGGAAGCTGGACGGCACCTGCAGGCCCATTTGACCCTCTTCACGGTGGCCGTTGTCAATCCAACATTTAGATGTGACAGTGAAGTAGCTATTGCCAGGTAAATCTATCTATCTATCTAAAGTATATATAAAAAAGTATATATATATACACACACACATGAATAGACAGGGCTCTCTTTATATATAAAACCATGAAAATGTTGCAAGTATAGTAAATGAGATTATTTTTGGGCGGGGGTACAATTAGCATACAACTGTGGGAAAGTACCAGTTACCCCCTTCACAGTGTCCCACTTGTACTTCGAAATTCTGGAACCACTTTGCTACCTCACTCGAATCAGGACAGGTGTCATTCTGACAGAGGGCGTACTGCCAGCGCTGGCAGTCTTTTCTTCCTGCCAAGGTAATTGTTATCATGGCTGTGAAGATAACGCAGTGCCCTCCCAGCGTCGAGCACAAATGTGAGGATTGTAGAGCTTATACCCTTCGGAAGAAAAAGGATAAATGGTTGAATTGTGGGTAAACCCCATACACAGAAGAATCATGGGCTAAACGGATGTTTTCTCCGGTATTTCTTCAGATGGTTAAGCTCATTGAAGCCAGATTCACCATAAAAAAGTATTTTAGCAAAAGGCAAACAGTACAGCATATAAAAGGCTAAGATACAGCATCAGTCATGGTACAAAAAGTGCTTTAATGATAATTCTGAGATAAAATATACAATATTTAGGTGGTAGGTTAAATTGATTTGAATGAAACTAGATGTCTTTGTACCATTGGCCTATCAATGTACCATGCCAGTCCGTATTTGCTGGTGTTTAGCCTCAAAACTGAAAAATTGAGTGCCTTATTATGGTCACTTAACATTAATGATTAACGGACAGGATCCATGCAGCCCCACTACACCACAATCCACTTGCTCCAGCTGTTTACTAAAAACAACTTTAAGAGGTGAAAACACCGATATTCATACAAAAGATGTGCCGGGATTTCACGTCGGGATTTTCACTTCAAGGATACCCGTTGACTTTCATTTAAATAGTAAAGAATGTTAAGGACTGTATCTGACGATGATAACCTTATATTTCCTTTGCAGTGGTACTTGCAGGTCTCTTTATTGTGTGGTTGGACAGGGATTTTAAAATGATGGCTGAATCGCTTGACGAATTGGACAGAACGTGCATGGCTAGTTCATTTATTCCTAGAAAACTTTTTTTCTCTCCCATTTTACCAGAGTTAGAGTTCACATGGAGGTAGTCCAGACCACATTCAGGCTTTTCTGTGGCTTTCTAAGGGGAAAACCAGCTTACAATTCATCGTTACAGCAGCAAGGGTATATTGGGAGTTCTTTGTGAATTTTATGTCCTTTTGATGCAAATTAAAGCAAAGCTACAAAGCACAGTGAAGTTCAAACGCAAACAAACTCCTGAAATGAAATCAATCAATCACGCTGGAGAGCTAATAATGACAAAGTAAACAAATCAGTGGTCTGCTTCAGCCTCTCGGGCTCTAAGGCTAGCGAGCCAGCTGCATGAAACGGATATCAGTTTCTAAATGTACGGCAGCATAATCACACCCATGGGTGAGGAGAGGTGCTGAGGTGATGATAAGCCTGTCATTCAGACCAGGGGGATGGCTGATTTAGAGATGGCCTTCGCTTCAGTTTTAAAGATGAAGATTCCAAGGCGCGTGGTACAAGCGGTATTGGGCTGCATTTTGACATCGGCCCTTATCGCAGCCCAATACCAGCCTTCCCCAAACATCATACCGATATGCACCGATGTTTGTATAAATTTATACACAAAAAAAAAACGTTTTGGAAATTTCGAGATAACTTCCACTGGTAAGTATGGCAACACAGGGAGGCACTCAGAAGCTGTCTAGCCAATAACGATGTTGCTAAATACATCCAAAAGGTAACCAATTGATTAATGTTAGTTAGGCACCGAATCTTGCTTGGTTACAAATATATTTGTAATATATATATATATATATATATATATGAAATATACAATACATACTATACTTTCCTTTTCAAACAATGACAAGTAATCTGACGATTACTGGGAAGCAATGGAAAATGGGAAAGCATTAAATGGTTTTTTAACTGAAGGCTTTTCACATTTAAACATAAGTGTAAATAAGCCTAAAATTTGAATTTTAATAAATGAGAAATACATATCAGCTTTACGAACCATATGAAGTTACAACAGGACTTCCATGTTCTACAATAAAGAAATATCAGAAATGCAACTCAATGATAGTGCATAAGTATTTCCCAAATGTAAACCTCAGACAGACAGAGCAAAAATAATGTCTCAGAACTTTCTGCTGCAGCTTCACATGAGACACGGAGAAAAATAAATAAATAAAAGTCTTCGTGGAAAAAGAGGCCCTGCTCATAACTGCCAAAGGTATTCCGGTTTTACTTGGCCATCTCTTATGCGATAATAGCCAGACTGAGAGGCAGAGAAAAGCATCTGCATGTTAAACAGCTATTAAAATTGTATAGTTTTGATACTCCCAGGTAAGGAATATTCAAATGCGGCCTTGTTTCTCTTCCCGTGATTGAAGGAACTTGTGATCGAGTTTCCACATGCTGCCCTCGTCTCCTGCGTCCCCTCTATCCAGCGTGATATTAACATGGCTCTGTCATTAGAAAGAGACCCATTTAGGGGTTTGGGAGGTAAAGATGCTATGCTGAATGGAACAATAAGGTGCATTTATGTTCAGCAGGGGCATTATGAATTAATGATCGTAAGTACTGCAGCTCCGTCAGATGGTTGATCATGGCCTAACACACTCTTGCTTTGTCGAATACTGAAGTAGATAACGAACAGCCGATTTTCCACTGCTAATGTTGTCTTCATCTAATAATAATAATGCAGAGGAAAAAAAGTTTTTTCTGGTTACACGGGCTCAGCGCTCAGAATACGCCATGGCAGGTTTCAGAATGCCCAAGGTTATACCCGGTTTTGACTTTCGCAGGACGTTCCTCGGTGGGCGTCCGGGGGAATTTCAGGCCCCGTCAGCGGAGAGCGGCGCCTGGAGCTCTCGGGGTGATCAGTGTCACTCCCCTTGTCTGACACGATGGCCTCACCGGCCCAGACAGCTGCGAGCCTGCCGCACGAGTAAAGAGAGGAGCAAACTGAAACAGCTGATTGACAGGGCACATTGTGAGAGACAGCTTCTCCTGCAGAGAGAGCCTCCATAAAGTTAGATGAGCGCAGATGCTCAGCCTACCAATCGCTTCACATAAAAAATGGACAGGCCCATCATTTGGGACAATGATGCATTTTGGGTAATTCCACAACCAAATAATGCACTGTATTTGCTCATACACTGTTAGGGAGAATTTTTCCGCAACTGTTTGAATTATAATTCTACAAAAGAACTGGACCACAATCCAGTGACTCAAATTTTCAGAGACAGAGAGAGGGAACTGTGTAAAAAAACCCACTCCTGTATACCTGGTACGTGTGATTTTCTGGATAAAATAAGCAGCAATAACAGGGATTAGAGCACTCTAATTATTTAGTCACTTGCATTGAAACACCGTTTTCATATTTAAGGGTTAGGGTTAGGGTTACACAAACAATTAAAAGCAATTCTGTTCTCCCTTTACAATTTCGTAAATTCATAAATTTCTGAGTTTTGATGTCTGCAAAAAACTGCCTGCAAATCAAATTGAACAAAACATTGACAAAAAAATTGACTACTTATGGCTGGAGAGGAAGTGTGAATGACAAAATATTTTTTTATGAATGAATAAGAATGAAATCATTTACTTTATTACAGATCATCAATTAATTACTGATTAATATGCAGCGAATAACGTTTTAGTTCATGCCTGACAAACCTAAACTGCAGTGATTTATTTAATTTTTTTACTTAAAATGTAATAATCCGTCATTTGGAATCCGTGTTTGGAAATATCTGCAAAAACTAAATGTCTGGGCACAATTTTTCAATTAAACAGCAAACTCAGCGAATCCACGTAGACGCTGTATAGTGTATTGCAAACATGAAAGAGAGTGCAGTAATTTTCAGCCGGAGAGTAATCTTTCTGGGGAATTTCACTGAGGATTTTGCCACACAGACAGCGCTCTCGGTCAGACAGCCATCAGAGAAACCATAGGAGACAGTCTGATGTTTTTATTTGTATTCCATGTAACACGTTCCTTGCTGTGCGCTTGACTTGGCTGCTCTCGCTCACCTGTGTCAGATCAATTTCTCATCCTTTTATCTGCCATTATTTGTTTATATACCATCGCGCATGTGTAGCATTTAAGCCCGTAATATTATTTCAACTGTTTTAAATGTTGGTGAATCTAATCAGTCAGATTAAAAGGCTTCTCACTTCGATTAAGATATTAGCCGGGTCCATAACGAATAACGTTCTTGAAATTTGCATTCTGGCCATGGATTAAGTGACAAGCATAAATAATGGCCAGTAGCCACGTTACCCTGTTGGATCCTTCTCTGAAATCTCAGAATTGAATCCTGGTTAAGCCTGGCTCGTGCTGGAAGGGAATATTTCCTGTTAAGTTAACAAAATTCTGCAGTTGAAATTAATGATAGCACCAGCGAAGGGTCCTAAATTTTCCCCCACCATCAGGGTTTGATCAGCAATATAAACCTGATGTAGGTCAGTCTTATAATGCTTAATAGCAGTCGTTACAAACCCATTTTTATCTTGTTTGGGGTACCGTAAGTATGCTGGCAGTAGGTAGGGTTCTAGGTCTAAAATGACGTTTGTTGGCAAAGTTGACAAGGAAAAATTGGCAGTTCTGTGGATGTATTTCTGAAAACTCTGTGAACGTTTTCCCTGGGGGTTACTCCGCTTCCTGTTTTTACTCTTTACCCAAACTCAAATCTGTCCGGTGACTAAAATCGGTGACTAAATCTGCCATTTTCCACGAAGAATTTCGTATGCACTTTGAGTGATTATTTAACCATTCTATTTAATACACACTTTATAAACGAGTTGCCCAGAGGAAACAATACAAAATAACCTGGAGAAGAAGAAAGTTTGTGCCTAAAGGATTTCACACCTTTTATTCTAAGCAATACTTTTTAATCATGCTGACCAATGTAAATGAAGGAAATATATTTTCCTTGTAGCAAACTCCCTACCACAATAACCCCCCCGCCACAAATTTGCTGCCACCCTCAAAAAATATCAAGCGGCACAGGTGTTGTATGGGAGCAGACGGAGGCTGGGAACCAGTCTCCTGACTGTTTTTGAGTGCACTTTTTCCCAGGGCAGAGGGTCCCCATGTCTGGGGAGAAGGTGTGTGAAAACGCACAAGGCGGGTCCCCGGGCGACGCCCCCCACTGTAGAGAGTGTGATAAGAGGTCCCTGCATTTAATGCCTGGCTGGCTAAATGTTCTGCCGGAAAGTCGCCCAATTCCCCGCGGCTCCCAGTGCCGCGCCCCGAAGTGCAGCAGAAGGGGAAAGGAAGCCGCAGTAATTGAATCAAAGGTCTTGTGAGATTTCCTCTAACTGCTCTCAGCGAAAAGGGCAGGGGTCCCAAGGTGGTGAAAGCGAGTACTCCAGAATTTCCCAAAAAACAGTGTGCACTCGTATGACTAACATTCAATTTATCACATGAGAGCCCATACATTGAATGCTATACCCCCAGCATTCCCCCCTATCCATTTTTAAGTTCCAGATAAAATAAAAATGAAACGAATTTCATGATATATACAAAGATAAAATAAAATCAAACAATAGCAAACTACGGTTGTTTCTTTTTGGAATAGAATTTGTTTTACCTCTATGAATGATCTTGCTGCCGACAATGGTCTGTATCTATAATGCATGTCATGTGTCATATAATGGGACTGCAGCGCATTTCTGTCTTCCAAGGCTGATGAGGGAAAAGACCACCGGCACCTTTGGGGAGCAATGGCGATGGTATTTAACATCTGCAGAATTCCTCTGTAGGTACCGGGGGCTGGGGAGAGAGCCAGGGAGAGAGGGAGTGATGGAGGGAGAGAGAGAGAGGGATAGATGACTCAGATAGGAAATAAAAAAATAACAAAGACCGGAGAGCTGAGTTCAACCCAAATTTTCTCCCCCTCATGGGACGTTTTCTTCTGTTTGATGTTTTGTTATTTTAGTTTATTGTTTTTGTGTGAAACCCCTGAGGGGGAACCATGAATATTTAGCTTGTTCCAAATTGTGCATGTGCGATGTGCTACAGTGGTGCCAAAACCAGGGAGCCAACGGCAGGGATTCATCCTTTGCCGTTTGCCCAACTTATCTGACAGCTGTCCCAGCTGCAGGAGCAGCAACAAAGGGCCTTGCAATGGAAGTACGAGCTCCAACAGGAAAGCCAGCACGCGCCCAAGCCGCTGAAAGAGCGACTGCAGCAGTGAGACGCCCCGACCAAATAAACCCGCCGACGACCTGCAGATGTTCACAGAACTCTGTGAACGGGTTGCCGTGGGGCGGGTGGTTGCTGTGACTGCTTCCTCTCCTTTCCGGCGAGCAGCAGCTGCAGGACTCCCGTACTCTTTGGCCCGTTGCCGGACGAGTCAATACCCATTCTGCGTTGACAACAGAAAGGTAAACGCAGTATCGAAGCTCGGGTGGGTGAGCTGTCGAATCGGCTCAGCGATGCTCGATCTTTCACGACATTGGATAGCAACAAGGGCTATTGACAGATTCCCCTATCACGCTTTTCCAGTGAGAAAATGGTCTTCTCTACTCCGATCGGTATACACAAATTCGCCTGTTTGCTATTCGGTTTACATGGAGCCCCAGCTATATCCGCATCGCTCCCTCTCGTGTCTGAAAAAGCATGTGATGCCTTTCCTAGGTTTAGCTGGGTATTATCGCAGGTTCACTGGTTCAGGTTCTGAAATTTCCAGACCTTTTCCAGTGGACAGAGCAGTGCTACATGGCGCTTATTGCCATCAATGTGTCTCCGCACGGAGGACCTATGTTGATTACATTTCTCCCAGCCCTTTGTCTTGCAGACGGGTGAGTGTGAGCACAGAGTGGGGGTGGTCTTGACCCAGGAGGTGGATGGGGTGAAGCGACCTGTGCTCTACATCAGTAGAAAGCTCTCCCCCAGGGAGGGACAGTGCAGCACTAGTGAGAGTGTTGAGCGAGAGTGTTTCACAGTTTAATGGACAGTCCTTACCCTGGGTCGCTAGTACACGCCGGGCCACTGACCACGCCCCCTACTAGGGGCTCCACAATATGAAAGATACAAACTCAGATCACCGGGCAGGATTTTAATTTTGTTATATATTCTCATATTTAGTGTTTTTGTGGGAAACCAGCGAGGGAAAACACAATGTGCTAAAGAGATGGAGATTTAAAGTTTATTGATACTGTTCAACGTTGTTATACAGTTACTGCTGGAACTCTTTTAGAAGTGTATTCATTGCTAACTGGCATGATTCTTCAACAAATACACCTGGGGAGGCTTTTCTGGCTTGTCATCCGTATGTACAGGTTACCAGCCTCACAACCCTGCACAGGAGATTCGGCACCACATGGACAAGAGGAGGAGATTATTCACCATCTGTACAGCAAGAGAGCTGACTTACACACCCGCTACACTCGATTCCACTTTGTCTGTGGTGTACCACCGCGTGTTGTCTCCTGGTCGCAGTCAGCAGTAACATGATCCAGAACCTGCAGATCCGAATCACAGGGCCCGGCGTGCACTCAAGCAAGAATAAATCTAAACTATATAGTTTAAAAATACAGGTTAAATTGTCATCAGTACTGCTCGGTATACTAATGGTTGTGATGACAACGGGCAACAGTTTTCCGGCCAAACTACCCACTTACATCAGTATGGGCTTCAATGTTTCCGGCGCCGGGACAAAGCTTAGATAAGCATATTTTACATAATAGCACGCGACTTCTTCATTCCAACACTTTCATTAATTTTTTTAACTTAACACGTTCATCAGTCATGGTTCAGTCCTTTTACTGATGCTGTCTGGCTTTAAATAAAAGAATCAGCACTTATGCAATTTAACTACACGACAACGTTGCAAGAACGTTACAAAGGCATTCTTGAGGAGAGATTCCTCGCCGGCGCGGAATCTTCCCTCTTTTCTTGCCTATAGTGAAGGTCATGTTGAGAGAACATCGAGCTGCAGTCACCAGTCACTTAAAAAAGGTAAATGGGGTTGAAATGTTCTCTCAGCCCACAAATGTCCCTCAGGAGGCCGAACGTAAAAAGGCAAAAAAAATGCATGGGGGTTGGAGTGTAATGAATCGGAAACTCCTGCCATTAAAGTCTTGACACACGCACACAGTAAGGGAGATCACTTTAAACAGGTATTTGAGATTTCTGCCCTGAATTTGACTGGATTCATGAATGACTTGAGGATGAAGTGGATTCAGATAACACTGCATCAATACGGACTTGCTGCATTATGTATACATATTGACTATAAATTTACATGTATTTCCTTTCGTTCATTTGATCAATTAAAAGCAGACTTAGATTAAGCAGGTGGCGTCCAGACTTTATTTAGACTTAATTATTTTGTGATTATACTTTGGATATTTTATCAGCACCTCTCTACTGGTCTTCGTGCTATAATTGCTTGTGGACTTATTTAAAAAAAATAAAATGGAATTAATATTTTGCAGATTGGGGCATCTTGGTTCTATGTTGTTTATCATTTACTATCACCACTCTCTCTGTTCAATTAGTCTGCATTAGGAGCTGCATGAAAAGTTAACAAAACCTTTTAATTAATCGATTGGATTAAATTTTCTATAACTCGCCACCGATCAGTGTTTCTCGACAGTGGTCCTCTGTGTGTTCTTTTAAGAGTTATTTTTTATGAGTTATTTTTCTTAAAATGTTCTTGCTCCTGCCATCTTCAGAGTTGTTTTTATTTCGTTTTCTTGGCGATGTCTATTTCCCCATTGATTCTCAGTTTAAGATCTGCCCCCCCGCCCCCCTCTTCGTTTCCGAGTGTTTGGTTCACTGAGCCATTCCTTTCAGTTTGACTTTATGTGTCCAAAATGTCAGGACATGACATTTGTTGAATGCTGATTTGAAGGCTTCCTGCTGCTTGTCTCACATTATCATTTTGTAGGCCCAATATTCAAACTGCTCTTCAGCTTAAGGTCTCCTTTTCAGTCCTAGATCCTGTAGGTTTTTGTTTTCTAAAAGGAAAATGCATGCCTACCGAGCTACCTTACTTATTTCCCACCAAAAATAAACGGTGGCCCAAAATTAGGCAAAAGGTAGGTACCTAGAGATTTTAGTTCTCTCTCTACAGTATTCAGCAAAAAGTGGTAACTACTGAGGGTACCAGTTACCATTTCCACCTGCATCCATCGGAACTGCAATTCCAGAAGAAAGCGTGCATCTGAAAAGCTACCCTTGAGTTTTTCTGCCTTCTGAAAATTGTCTGCAATTCTTTTTTCCTGTTATATTTTCCCCGTAACTTCGAAGCTGTTCTTCAATGTGCTTTGCTGCCTAATACACAATGAGATTTTCTTTCGGGACGCTCACGTACATAGCATTGCCTGGAAATCACAAAATTGCGAACCACACATCTCTTGAGATCGCACAGCTTGTTACAGAGTATGTGGGTTGAGAAAAGCAATGTCTTCTGGGTTACCCTTACAAGTGTTTTCCATAGACAACAGCGGCTGCTCAGCGCAGAATCGATGGTTCAACAAAGCAAGCTAGATCATTATAGGAACGGTCTGCCGGCTCGCACTTAATCATTCCTCACAGAGGAAAAGAAAACATTATTTACTGACATGACAGACAAAGCTGAAGAGGTGAAGAGTCTTCTTTAATGATATTCTCTGGTGTGTAAGAGTGCAAGAGCTACATTCCAAAATTACATTTATCTCAGTTCTAATTTAGTATGACTTTAATAATAATAATAACAACAATAACCACATGGTATATTAAATTAAGTTTAAAATATTCAACAATGCCTATATCTATGCTGCATGAAATAGCGTGCCATCTATCTACATAGATTGACACAGGCGTGATAAATAACCCAGAAACTTCGACACCTTGTTGCTCCGGTGCCAGTCTAACTTTACTGCTGAAAAGGAGTATATTTATGTCAGTAAACTGAATGCAATTTTGACTTCAATCACCGTAAAATTATTTACTTTTTTTAACAAATTTGTTTATTCATCGTGCACAAAGCTAAGGAGTGCTGATGTATATGGACAAAACAAGGATGTCTCTTTTGTCATTATCTTTCTTATCTTCAGGGGGCATAAATAAATGAACATATCCGAATCTGGTGGAGGTGGCAATTTCTGGATGCAGAAGTCTTCATAAATATTTCACAAGAGTGGCACAGCTTTCAGAATTGAACAGCTGCCACCTGCTGGTCATTTGGGGTGTTATTAATAGGGGGAAAAAAAACAATCTTTAAAAAACTTACACGGTGTAAGGGTTTCCTATTTCCTGCAATATCAGTCATGATAGACATTTTAAATTGATTTACATTTACTTTAATATTGGAAAAGAGTCTTCGTCAAGGACAATGTGGAATTATAGCCTTACTAACTATAATAGTAATTTCTAGTATAGAAATTAAAGATGTTAGAAATACATGCCAAATGTTGAAATACTTGACAAGAGTACAGAGAAAACAGACGTAGTTCTGTGCCCATAATGAGAGAATGCATGGGACTAACTGTTTAACACCTCTGTACCATCTGAGCTCTCCTGTTTCATCCAGCCACACAAATCACAATGCATGCATTTGTTTCAACACCCTGGCATGTTTTTGTAATAACGCAGCTCTACTCTAGAATGCAGTACATGCAAGGGTAGTAATCAATCACATTAAATAGTATTGTCTTCTATTGTATTTCTCATATATTTTTTTTCGAAAATAAAAACGACTGGTTTGGAAATCGAGACAGTAACTGTTATCAGGAGTCCCATTCGTCCTGCATTATACATGTTCAGACCCTTTGCGTATTGGACCTGGGAAGAATCAATGACAAGCTAAAAGCATGTCTCCTACCTCTCCACTCAGGACCTCTGGTAAACAGCAGCACTTGTAGGGAGGCACTATGATGGCACACGCACGATGGTGGCTTCTGGGTAGAAACTGGACTGAAAGCCCCAAGAATAGAGTATGCAGCCTGCTAATCAAACTCAGTTTGTTTGTTAAGGAACCATTATAATTAACCATTTCACTGCCGATAAACAAAAAGAGCATTGCAGATCAGCAAGACCTTCTAGCAATACAGCACAGACCACATGTGTGTGCTTTGTTTTCACATGACGGAAAATAATAATAATGACAACAACAATAATAATAATAATAATAATAATAATAAAAATAATAATAAAAATTAAAAAGTGTGTTAGGATTTTATTTCACATTATGTGCACAGGTGACCCTGTATTTGGTTAATATACCGGTTCGAAGAAGCTTTTTGGTGGGGTGGCCGTTTTGGTGTGACCTGGCTCTCACTGCACGGGAAAGCCGCAGGACCTACTCTGAGAGAGCTTTAATCTCAGGCTGGAGTTCACCATTGATTAGCACCGCACTCCTAGCACCGTGAAGCCATCTCTGCCGTAAGGACAGAAGACCGCGTTAGGAGGACGTTTGGCTAACATGCCATTTCTCTAACGGTGTTATATGTCATTTCATTTTTGTTCTTCAGAGATATTGTCGATACTCGTTTATTATTTTGTGTGAAAAAACTGATTTCTCATTGACTGTAACTGTAAACAACAGGAACAAAACACACATTTTGAATACAATTAATAATCAATTAAAAATAAATGTACTCTTGCCGGTGTATCACAGTCAGAATTATTCTTGAGGCCCCAACACTGCTTGAAAATCATCCAGAATGCAACTTTGTGTATTTAATATCCTGAAATACAGATATTTTCAACCTCTCATTCATGTACATCGGTGATGAAGTGAAAACAAAACATATTAACAGTTATTGTCGATAAATCACTTTTCTTAGCGTGTCAAGTGTCAATTGATGGACTGTCAGTGGTTCATCGCGGCTTTATCCTTGAAATAAACAAATGAAGGTAAATTAAACTTTCACTAGCCAAACTGTTTACATCAGCAGGACAGAAATGTTGAAGCAGAAAGAAAGGAAACAAAGGCAGTTTGGCTAAGAGAGGGGTGAAACCTAAACCTCGGGTGATTGGTTCATGTGGAAATCGGTGATGTAACAGGAAAACCCCTCCCTTTGCATATCACACATTCTTCACTCTGGCTTTCAGGCTCTGGGACCGACACCTTCAATGTTAAATGGTCCTCCCTCTCTCTGGAAATCTGGCCCTCTGGGCTGGTCCCAGGATCTGAAACCCGACCTCCTAGGCAGACTGTGTGCCTGTCCTCACGTGTCGAGCTCCCCTGGGCCGCACAGCGTGGGTGTCCCTTCTGGCACGGCAACCCGGCCATCTGACCCCAGCGACGCCCCGATGCAACCCTATCTGTTCCAGCTGCGGCGACAGATTGTCAAACCTGGGGCTCCGAATCCCCAAGTCGCTCTTTATGATCCAGCCTCCCAGAGGATGAGACTCCACAGTCATGCCATGTGCTCCCGTCTCTCCGCGCCCACGTGAAACGGCACACCCACCCGGGCAGATCGCCCACCGGGACGCCAATCCCCAAGACACCCTTTATGTGTCAGAGCCCATTTGGGCCATCATTTGCATACATAGATCCCATGATGCCAGTGATCGTCACCCCGTCTGGACAAGCGAAGACACATATGGTTTATTCCTGCATTCATGACCACCTTGATTAAAAGACAATCAACGTGATACAGACTGCATCATTCACCGATCCAGTTCAAGTCGTGTAAGTCAATCACAGAACTGTTTCTGTGACATTTTTCAGTCACCAACGGCAATGTGTCAGCCTGCTTCTACCCACCTTGTAACTGAAGGGGCCTCCTTGACTTACAAACTTACAAATCATTTTGTGTTTGCTACCCGTCAGTCTGATTCTATAGGAATACTTGGGTTAACGGGGTTTCTCAAGCGTGTCAGCCATGATTGCTAAATTAACATAACAGTCATAAAGCTATGCAGGCCGCCTTCATTCACTGTTAAGACTCAAACTTCAGCTTTCTTTACTTCTAAAACAAGGTGGCGCCGTGCGGCTATAAAACGGGCATCGCGTCCCCCTCCTCCCCTCACCCGCCTCCGCAGTGCTTCAGCTTAATGGCGGGATATCATTTCGGCAATTTGATTATTGGCGAGTTAGAGCCTGATGGTCTTTCCCATTTGATTTGACTGTGGGATTAAAAACCTCAGTATCAACAGCCGTTTTCCCATTGAGATCCGACCCTCCGTAATTCTCTCTAATAGCTCCACTGGGAGGCCCGTTCCTTGATATTCCATGTCCACTCTAATCCCATCATAGATAAAGGGATGCTTAAACATCTGTGCCGGCTTGTAATAAAATACCGTCCAACTGTTTATCTGATCAAGCGAGAGCCATCACAAGCTGGCCCGGGGTTAATGTGCTCCTTGACTCCAATGCCAAATTATTGACTTTGGGAGGGGGAGTGGTTATTTGAGCATGTGAAGGACCCTGCCTTTCTCAGCACAGGAAATAAAATATCCTCGTAAATCTGCGGCTGACAGACCTGAGGTATCATAGCGCAACAGGGACAAAATGAACCATTCAAAGCCACAAGGGATGCTGGGATGCTTTCACCGTGTAAGGAGTCAAACGTTTTGACCCCACGCCGAATTTGTATTTTTTGTGCAAGATATCTAACATAAATCGTTTTCAATCATTTCTTTCACAAGCACTGGGATTCGACAGTATTACAAAAGAGCAGGACATGTACTGGATTTCTAAAGATCATTTACACGTTTCATCACCTACGGACAGGAAGTCAAACAAGACTGCAAAACATCACAAGTGTGGAAGGGATAAAAAATAAGCAGAATAAGAGTTTTAGAACTTCCCCTTCACACACTCACATGGTCTGTAGGACCCGAGCCTGCATTCCTCAATTGTAGTTTTTCACTCTCTGTTCTGTGTAATGAACCCTAGACTGGTAACAGCTTTATTGTACTTCTATTCTGATGCCCTGATGTGCTCGTATGGCCTCGAAACTGAGTGGAAAAAGAGGGTAGTTTGTCAATATTCATTCTGTGGGAGATTGGTTATAGGTGAACAGAGGACTTATCGGGTCGAACCTCTTACATCCTTGTCCCATAAACCTATTGATTTCTCGAAGAGATGTGAATAAGCACGCACGCGCATACAAATGCTCACCAGGATGTTGCACTCCAACACACGTTTAGACTGGCTTTTTAAATCTAAAAGCCAGAATGTTCACATGGAACAAACATGGAGACAAACTAAGACGATTAAGTCAAGTTTGCAGGTGCTCTAACTGTCAAAAATAATTGATTCTTGGATCAGAAATCGGATAACTTAATACACTTACCAACGTAGACAGCCGAGGTTAAATGATTGGAAGCCCGTTTGGGAGTTAGGTTTAATACAGCGCTGCCATGACCTCCCACTTCCACATACCCAATGCACACACACACACACACACACACACACACACACACACACACACGCACACGCACATAAACACACACACACAGATACGCACACACACA
>JAOVYW010032751.1:5886-21912 GCA_025775045.1 Hiodon tergisus
CACTCATCTTCACACACTGCATTACCATCTCTTAGCTCTCTCATTTCCGTGCACGCGAACACACACGCTGCATTACCAATACATCCAGCTTACACACACACACAAGCACAATCTCAGCAGTGACTGTTGTGCTGAGGTGCGGGAGCTTCTCCCCCCGCATTGCTGTAATGTCCGCGCTGTCGCTCGCTCGTTGATCGGTAGAACACATCTGGCAGGAGAGTCCTGACTCTGGCCCTGAGTCTGCCAGCGAAGTGAGAGCGGTGGGCAGGGCCATCTGCATGCTCCGCCCTGCACGGGTGACCATTCACGTCGTCCCAATACAGCAGCTGACCGTCTTTCAGCTTGATCCTGCGCTCTGTTCCCGCGCTGGATTTGTGTCTCTTTATCCTTTTTACAATCTTGATGAGTAATCTTCTTGTTTTCTGCCTATTTCTTACTATATTTCAGCCAGGTTTCACTGGTTTGCAGGAGTAATTCTGTATGCTGGTATATCATTTCTGCTCTTATGGTGAAAGTGACTGCATGTGGATTCATGAATTATCAGGATGCCAGTTAATTTTTTCTTTTAGTGGTTTAATTGGTTTTTATTTTTACTGGTCAGAATTTTTTCAGTTCAGCAGAAGTCTCGGATCCATTTTGGAGGTAACCACGGAAGGATAAATATAATTACTTTGGCCCATGGAACATGCTTTGGTTTCCATGAAGCCTGAGTGAAGCCAAAGACAGCAAAGCTTGATTTCATAAAGATGCCTCTTGGGACTGCAGTCAACACCCACCATGTTTGTTTTGTTAGCTGACAAAGCAGCTGCTTCCTGTCTGGTTAGCTTGTCTCTAGCTGTGCTGATGTGTGGAGATTTTTGAGCCTTTTCAGTCTGGACTTTTATTTTGAAAGGAAAATATACCTGCCTTCTTACCAATGAGAACTTCTATGACAAATTCATGCTTACCGTGAAGACATTTGTTATTGAAAACCTAGCAGGCAATAAACTCGGTAATCTGGCGTTTAAGTGTGTGGAGTTCAGGCATTGCAACAGAACCGGAATGCTGTGTAATCTCGGCGCTGTCAGCCGGAGGTGATTCGTGTGTTACTGTTAGAGGACTAGTCAGGTGCTCGTGACCCAGGAACCTTCCCAGCCAATGAGGTACGACCCCCAGGTTTCTCATCCTATTGGAAGTTGGTTACCCAAGGCAACCCCGGGGTATTTTAAACAAACGACCAAACAAATACATTTTTTTTCGTTGTGCTTACAACCCCTGTTGGCCTGGCTGTATTACGCTGTCACTGTTGTACTAATTGCTGGACAGGGCTGCTATCATGTATAATAATCACTTAGTTTCACCCCTGGAAAGTTAAGTTGTTTTTTTTCCTGTTTGTTTATTTCCCCGCACATACCAACTGTTTGTGTTGGATTGTTGGATAGTTTGTGGCCTGACACTCTCCTGAACGTTAAAAGCCTTTCGAATCTTGTTTCCCTCTGCCTGAATGCCTAATAAATGATGCAATATCTACAGTGCTTTTTCTTTCACTGTAGCGATCCAGACTAGCTCTCGGGTGTTCATGGAGCATTCCGAGTGCCTGTGTACAGAAATGCAGTGGTGACTGGAGCCGTTCCCACCCCTTTTCAGTCACATGCTGGGCCCCAAGGCCCATGCGGATGAATCCTGTTTGAACACAAGGGGGTGCCAGGGTGACCTTATTGCCGCTTTGGATCCCGATGTCTGCTAAGGGTGGAGTTTATCCAGAGTCACATGGCAGGGTGCTTACAGTGTGACTGTGGCCGTGTGGCCTTCGTGGATTTCCCCATCCTGAAGCACCTGTTAAAAACCGTTTACATGCAACTGCAGAGAGGAAGTAACCTGCCGTAGCTATGGTCAATTTGAAAGGTCTTCATTGGATCCGTAATTAATACACGTTTTTCTTTATCTCAACATCTCTGTGTAATGCCAGCTTTTGTCGTATTTAGACATAGTTTTAAATCTTCCAACGCACCATGAGTCGAAATGCTAATTCTGCAGGTTTTGCGAAGTTTGCCGTCTGCCCTCTCACGCTTGTGCGCTTCTGCTGTTTCCAGGCAGAGTCTGGCTATGGCTCCGAATCCAGTTTGCGGCGCCACGGGTCCATGTTGTCCCTCACGTCCGCGGCCAGCGGCTACTCGGCCACCTCTACGTCCTCCTTCAAGGTGAGACCCAAACCCCAGGAACTCGGGGGTGTCACTCCACGGGGGTCGTTCAGCCTCTTCAACCATTACTGCCCCGCTTTAAGGGGTTCCTGTGCTTTTACAGGTTTCTCAAAAGGAAAGAACGCTGTTTCGGTTGTGCTCAGATGCAATGTGAAGATATTTGCATACTTTCTGTTGGCTGCCCCTTTTCAGGGGTTCCCGAGACAATTCTGGTTTTTGTTCCACTCAAAACCTTAATGGCTAAATTTAACCAGTTACTATTCTGAACGATTGGAGATGGGCAAGGTACTCAGTGTTTCACTGCTAGAGACACTGAGAATCTGTTGGATTGTGACTTCCCTGCTCTAAGGGTTTGCCACTTGTATTGTATTACACCAGTGAAACTGCATTCATGTGCGTACTGTTGTTTTCTTACATTTTATTTATTTAGGTACAGCTTTACCATTTTTACTTAACATTTTCTGTTTGATTTTTTTGGGTTATTTTTTTTTTTAGAAAGGTCACAGTTTACTTGAGAAGCTGGCGGAGATGGAAACATTCCGGGACATTCTGTGCAGACAGGTGGACACGCTGCAGAAATACTTTGACGGCTGTGCTGATGCCGTTTCCAAAGACGAGCTCCAGAGGGATAAAGGTGTGTGGGAGTCCGGGCTCCTTCTCATCGACTACAGTGAGAAACGATCATTCTCATCAAAGATAAATGCAGTTTCTTACTGAAGAGGTTAGAGCGGTCTACAGCAGGGGTGGGGAATCCTGGTCCTCAATGGCAGCGTTGTCTGCAGGTTTTGGGCTCACCTTTGTGAATTTTAATCTTATTTGCTTTAGAAATGATCTTGCCTGTGGCCCTCGAGGAGAGAATGACACAAACATTCAGAACATGGTCAAATGGCCAGTGTTTGCTTTCGATTTTGCAGCTCATCAAAAGTCGCGCTCTTTTAATACAAATTTTATATATTGTTCCAACAAATGCCAGCTTATGAATTTTATCACAATCCCAGTATCAAATCAGCAGTTGAGTTTTGAAAGCCGATGAATTCAAAACCTGCCTCGGGGCTGGATAAATACCTAGACCTTCTGACCTGTATTTTGGAGGGGAAAAAACCCCAAAAGAATCTGTGGAACTTGATTAAGACATTTTGAAAATGTTTGGCAAACCCACTCCTGCAGACGCTGTGACACCTGGCCTGGGGCTTTTACTCTCCCTGAGGTTGGTCGGTGGATTTGTTCCTGGCAACACAAACGGCCCTTTCACCAACCCAAGGAATCAATAGTTTCTGTTGTCATGCTTCAAAGTTCTTTCTTGTCTCCAAGAATAAGCCAGGCTTTTGTTTCCAGTTTCTTTCTCCCAGCGCTGTGAAGCAGCGCAGATGCGGGCCGGGCACGGCGGTACCTGCCGCGCGTCTCGGAGCGGCGGGGGGCTGCCGGCTCCGCTCGACCAGCGAATGACTGTCTGCCATGGTTCTTTTTCAGTGGTGGAGGACGACGAGGACGGCTTTCCCTCCACACGTCCAGATGGAGACTTCTTGCACAACAACAACGGCAGCAAGGAGAGACGTGAGTGGAAGCGTTTGCCACGCTGGAGCTTGCCTTACCTCAATACGTTTGTCTGGCAAAATCATTTGTGTTTTCTTGACTTGTATCTCTTGTGTCAGTGGACACTTTTACATAGCTTTCTCTATTGTTTAAAAACATTTTAGTGCTATGACTTTACTTGCATGGATAATGTCCGCCATGCCATAAGACAATAAATATACAGTTTCTGTTCTGTGCTTCCTCATCCTTTCCAAATAGATCCATTCGTTTGTTACTATGTATTTACCATGTAGGTGTGGTCTTTTGGTCATTCGTAAATGTGTACAAATGTTACCCTTTTTTAAAATTTTTATATTAACAAAGTTACAGTAATCGTCGAAAGCGCACGGCTTGTACAGACATAAGAATGTTGCCATTGTTCTGTTTCGTGTACTTATTGTTAAATCCCCTCTTTCAGTGTTTCCATCCCTGGGTGCCAAGGGGATAAACGGGATTGATTTCAAAGGCGAGGCGATAACATTCAAGGCCACTACGGCCGGCATCCTGGCCACACTCTCCCACTGCATCGACCTGATGGTGAAGAGGGAGGACAGCTGGCAGAAGCGCCTGGACAAGGTGTGATACAGCGATCACTCAGCGGACATGCTTCCACCGACTTGCCTTTGAGTTTTCTCCAAAAATAGATCAGTGGTTGTCAGTTCCAAGAGGTTTTCTAACCAACTTTTTCTCTTGTCAAACCGAAACGTCTCGAGAGCAAAAGAGGTGATCCTTTTTTACCAGGAACAGACAGAACTTAAACTATCAACTACGTTGAATTTGCAACTAGAATGTCCCGTGCCTTCATGTTCCCCCCCAGGAAGTTCCAAATTTCAGGAGAAACCTGGAGAAAACGGTATCCCTGTCCTGTGGTAGTTGCCGCTCAATTGCGGTCAGTGGCCCAGGACAGGAACAGTAAATCGGTCCTGTAAAAGTCTTGCTTCCTAGCGTAAATGTTAACGATCTAAACCGATTAGGTAAGAATAGGAGCATCTGCTAAGCAGATGGACAATAACAAGGTTTGCTGTTGTGAAGAAGAGTACTGGTTGCTCAAGATCGGGGGTAGGAAATGCTGGACCATGAGAGCTGTAGTGTCTGCAGTGTTTGTTTGTTTTTACAGAAACCTCTCATTAGCAGCTGATTTACACCTGGAAACACCAGGTGAGATCAATTTGAATCCAAATTAAGACTCCATTTGAGCAATTAAGTGTAGAGCAAATGAAAACCTGCAGACACTGTGGCCTGCAGGGACCTGGATTTAGTATTCCTGGCGTAGTGTTTCCTAGTTACACAGACCCAGAATCTTGAGCTGCTGCTAAGTGACAGAGATGGGTGGAGGGTTTGAGCTGTTCACAAAACATTAGGTACGGCTGTCCTGCAGCTTCGAATTCCCCCTTTTCACCCCTGAGAGTCAATATCAATTTCTCCAGTATTAGAAAACGCATCCATTATTTTATCAGTTGCATCTGTGAGAGTCGGGTGGCCAGCTTCCAGTGTAGCAGAATGAGTCTCCTAGCAAGAAGGCTTTTGTACTTCCCTTTTGTGTTAGTGACCCTGATGTATTTTAATGCTTTTGTAACTGTGCGTGTGGAATCAAGCGCTTTGAGCATTGCTGAAATCGGAGAACTGGGTCTTGTGCTTTCCGCCTCTGAAGGAGATGGAGAAAAGGAGACGGGTGGAGGAGGCCTACAGGTGTGCCATGACGGAGCTGAAGAAGAAGTCCCACTTCGGAGGCCCGGATTACGAAGTATGTCGGTCTCTTTACTGCATCGTAGTCACTGCCGCCCTTTTATATTCGTCTACCATGGGCCTCCCGAGTGGCTCAGTCGTAAACGTGCTTCACCGAGCACAGACTGAGCCCCACGTGCTGGGTTTCACAGGAACTAACTCGGGTCTCCTCATTGGCCGATAGTGACCCGGGAGAGCACAGCGGTGGCGCACAATTGGCCGAGCGCCGCTTGGGCTGGGGTCAGCAGGGCTTATCTCGGCTCATCCCCTTAGGCACGTCTCCTCCTGGCTTCCCGGGCGTCTCAAAGGCAACTAGGGTGTAGATTTGTAGTGACGGGCCGAGTACAACTGCAGATTCCAGATTGTAAGAAAACACTAAAAATAATTGGTGATTCAGTATTTTTTTCGAAAAAATTATAACGAATAATAATAATAATTATAATAATAATACAATGCAGCGTGTTCTAAGGCCTTAGTCTGACAGACAGAAAATTTATTTTTCAATCATACTGCTGTTGCACCCTTGAGCATGATACTTAACCTGAATTGCTTCAGGGTCCAACTGTATGAAATGATTGTTAGCACATTGTAACTTAGTCGCCTTGAATAAGCTGAATGATAAATTAATAATAAGACGACCCTGCTCATAATGTACTATGATCAGGAGGAATTTTAATTTAGCGACATTTCATTTTCATTTTCCTAAATGCTCTGGAAACCAGTAGTGTAAGCAAATTGGTGCTCTCTCCTTCATGGTGGTCATTCACGTGATGCTAATTGAACATGTCAAAACTAATTGAACAGGAGGGTCCGAACAGCCTCATTAATGAGGACGAGTTTTTTGACGCGGTCGAAGCTGCCCTTGACAGACAGGACAAGATTGAAGAACAGGTAATTGCAAAGAGAACGACGCTCTCCTCTTTCTCAGCGAAAACGATAGGACCAGATTTTAAACCCTCCCCCACCCCCCCACCCCCATGTGGCCTCCCGTGGCTGTCTGCCGTCCTGTGCCGATCAAAGGCACCGGAAAGTGTCAGTCCCAACTGTAACGTGGGATGCAAGCAAGGCGCATGGTTGGTGCACATAACTCAGAGAAGCCTTGAGATAACCATGGGATTTTACCTTATCTTTTCTGAGACCTGTTTACATGCATACTGATCTTTCAAGGTGCCCTTATCTATAATTAAACGTTGTATAATGTGTATAAAAACTCACAACCACGTCTAGGGGAGAAGTGGAGGAGGCTGGGCTTCAGTGCCAGTATGGATACGCTTTCCAAACAGATTATACAACGTATCAAATTATAGGTCCCTCGTAACGCTTAATTGCTCTGGGGTTTATATCCGAGTTTATGCTAGGGTAGGCTGCACTGAGAGCGTCGAGTGCTGATTGCGTTGAAATGTATGGTGGTTTCATCTGCAGTCGCAGTCGGAGAAGTCCAGGTTCCACCGGTCCAGTCCCGTACCCTCGGGCGACGCCTTTTCTGACATTGGCACCCACAGGTTTGCCCAGAAGGTAACTGTTAAGTCACCATTGTCTCCTCTGGCTTTCATTGTTATTTTATTGTCACTTCGTAGTCATTAGCTATGTCTAGGAATTTATACAAATGACCAGACTTTGTAAAGCTTTTTGAAAGCTTGTCATTGTTTGACATTAGCAATGTTAAGTGCCATTATTGTGTCAAACCTTTTATATTGTCCACATCTGCGATGGTCCTCCTTTATAATATGATTCCCTGACCTCCTTTGAACTGTGAATGTACTTTAACTGAGGCATTGTTTTTAATTATTAATCATCTTTGTTGGACTGGTGCCTGTAACTTTTGTTATATAACCCAGATTCCTATTTACTGGCAATACCCAGATTCTGTTAGGTTTGGTCAGCTGTTACGTCAATGTCCTTCTCGTATGTCATAGTCTGATATTCTCATTTAGTATGCCCTATTATGCGTAGTCAGCATGTTGAACTTCAGCTGAGTTGAATTTCACTCAAGGGGGACCCTCCGAGTGGCTCAGTTGGTGAGGGTGCTTGCCCAAGTGCAGGCTGAGCCCTATGAGCTGGTTATGCCAGTTCTAATCTAGCTCACGTCATTAGCAGATTGTGACTGGGAGGGCACAGCGTGCCACACAATTGGCAGAGTGCCGCCCAGGCTATGGTGGGTAAATTGGCAGAGCTTTTCTTTGCTTGATGCTAAAAGGCGTTTCCTGAAAAAGGGAAAAAAAAAAAAAAAACTTGTAATTTCAGGTAGAAAGGACAGGTATTCCTACAGAAGTAGATTTCTTATCCTTACAGGTTAAGTTGTGTGATGTAAAAAAAAAAAAATTTGGGCAATTGAGCAGTATGTGTTTTTATCTACCAAAGCGAATGCGCATTACTTTTGTTTCATCTAGGTGGAGGAAATGGTGCAAAACCACATGACCTACTCTCTGCAGGACATGGGCGGGGATGCTAACTGGCAGCTTGTGGTTGAGGAGGGGGAAATGAAGGTGAGGCAGTCACATTTTCAGCGATCAAACTCTGCGGAACTTGCTGACCGGTCCAGTTAACGACCCTGGTGTTTACAGCCTAATTACGGGGGGCAGATCTTACGATCCTAGGATTGCCATTTATCACGAAAGCTATGGGTGTCTAGTGTTCAGATATCAAGTGTAAAATGTGTTTTCCACGACAAACTCACCCCCGCGAAATGTCTCGGAGTTAAAGAGGTCGTCCAGAAACTCCAGTCCATTGGCTCCACGTTTAAAAGGAATCTTCTCCGTTTTCTTATACAGATTGTTTAGGCAGGGGCGATGTAAAAGTAAAAAGTAGGTGCAGCAATTTACTGTTCCTATTGCAGAAAAGCTGGAAAAAATTTTCAGATAGACAGACATGGGCAGAGCGAATTAATCGGCAAATTTTCATCGTCCAAACGATTCGTCTTATTTGAAATCACAACTATGGAAGATAACCACTGCCATTGCAATTATCTGAACAGATTTAACTGACCTGAGGTACAGGAAGTGTACTCCTTATTCACGATAAAAAAAAAAACTGTTGTTAAGATAACGTTTATTCAATGTAAAGTGTTATAAAAATTATATTAAATATGAAAATCCCTAAACTAGAAATGTGTAGGCCCTGGTGTAAATAGATAGTGGTTGTAATTATTTAGATCAGAATATGGCAAACCGCATTGCGTCCTGCATTGTTTCCCCGCGGTAGCTAAATATAAATGATAAAATCGCTCTAGGCAATGTGTGACTTTCTCTTTCGATTCCAGGTGTATCGCAGAGAAGTTGAGGAGAATGGGATAGTCCTGGACCCACTGAAAGCCACTCACGCAGTCAAAGGAGTGACGGGCCACGAAGTCTGCCATTACTTCTGGGACACGGACGTCCGCAACGACTGGGAGAGTGAGTCCACCTCCGTTTACTGAGACTGGCTTCCTCAGCCTATGGATGTCACCAAGTGCGCAGTGCATTGGGAGAAACCCTGTGGCCTTGTCTCACTCTCTTCTCTCTGTGTCTTTCAGCAACCATCGAAAACTTCAACGTAGTGGAAACCTTGTCTGACAACGCAGTCATCGTCTACCAGACACACAAGGTAATAAACACACATGCTATTCAACTGTGAGGGGAAGGCCACATTTTGGGGGAAATTGGAAACCATCATTTATTATTGAAAAGAAGCAATGCACACGTAGAACTGAACCCAATTCTGAATTTATTAATTTTTTGCTTGCTTATTGTAATTGGAGTAATTTTAGCTTTTGATTTTTGGCATTTAAATAGGAACATTTGCATGCTGATATTTATATTAGTTTACTTCATTAGTTTTCATACTCTCTGCTTTTACTTTTGATCAGTTTTGATACCTTTAACTGAGAGGAAGGACACTTCCCTGCAATACCATGGTGTGTATTAGAGGACACCAGATGGATTTGTGATGTGAATTACTCTGTGGTCTATACTCCACACCAAGACAGTTTCAAGGGTCTGTGTAAGTACTGACGGGGTGGGGGTTCCCCTGCAGAGAGTGTGGCCCGCATCCCAGAGAGACGTGCTCTACTTGTCGGCGATCCGCAAAATCCTGGCGAACAACGAGAACGACCCGGACACGTGGCTGGTCTGCAACTTCTCCGTGGATCACGACAACGCAGCGGTGGGTTTACTCCGTCTGCAGATGCATATGCGTTGACTAGCTGCACAGTTTTCACACCTTTAAAACGTTCATTGCTTCTCATTTGTGTTACTTTCAGGCTTCCGGCAGGTGTGTCCGTGCCAAAATCAACATTGCCATGATCTGTCAGACCCTGGTCAGCCCTCCAGAGGGCGACAAAGAGATCAGCAGAGACAATATCCTCTGTAAAATCACCTATGTGGCAAACGGTAAGTTCAGCTTCTTTTGTCTGTACAGCCTTCTTCACTTCAGCGTTTTCGTGTTTATGCTTTTGTTTCTTGTCAAAGGAGGTCTAGTAAACTCAGGCCACTGTACATTAGAGAGAAACATGATACCCAGCTATGTGGTACTGAAGGTAGTTTCTGCCCCTCGGTGTCCAGTAAATCCAGGTGGCTGGGCTCCTGCATCGGTCCTCAGAGCAGTGGCCAAGCGGGAGTACCCCAAATTTCTCAAGCGCTTCACCTCTTATGTCCAAGAGAAGACGGCCGGGAAGCCCATCCTCTTCTGAACCAATCAGGTATGAACGCTATATCTGAATGCTCTGAGCCAATCCCCCGGCAACCTCAGCAAGAGAATCTGTGGCTGAAGGGTAAATAAATCCACCCAATAGTTGCAGAAAGGGACACCCCCTGCTGGTGGAAACAGTCCATGATGCCCTTCTCATCAATTCAATGTGCAAATTTTAATTTAGCATAACATTGATCTGAATAAAGATTTTGTATCTCATTAACACAAGAAGGTGATCTGTCTGTAAAGAACCCTGTGCATTGCTGATCCTCCTTCCTGCGGCCTTCCTACAGGCTACACATTCCAAGGAAATGCCTAAATGCAGCAGACGTTCTTTGTTCCTTGGCGGACATGCCTCTTGCAGCTCTGCAATGCGAACACCCATGTAAAGACCCGCCTTCTCTGCTCTTAGTGTCCCGCCCCACGATGCACGCTGAGGGGGCCTGCTGGCAGCACAAAGGAATCTGCTTCCCACCCTCCCTCTCTCCAGACTGGTTCCAGCTGACAGACGCTCCACACATCTTCAAAGGCTTTAATTCTCCCATTTCTCGTGATACTGTAGAACTTCAGGATATACTGGTTCACGTCCGTGTCTGTGTGCGTGTCCGTGTCTGTGTGCATGTCTGTGTGCGTGTCTGTGTCTGTGTGCGTGTGCGTGTGTGTGTCTTTGAGAAAACGAGGGTGTAGAAGCTGTATATGGGGAGTTTGGAAGTAAACCGATTCTATTTTGGTCCTGCTTTTTGTAAATCTCTTTTTTCAAATGGCTTTTTTGGTTTGTACTTTTCTTGCTCTATCATCACGTTTCATGCTGCTAATTTTTCTATGACAAAAAGAATGGGTCTGTTCCCTTCCCCCCCTCACCCCTTTTCTTAAAGAATTATCTTGTTTGTAAAACTTGAGGGCTGTTATTGACCTATGACCTTGCCTTTTCATCTGCCTCTAGTGATGACCACATTCTTGGTCTGATGGAGGCAAAGTATGAAATGTTTCTATTTTTCCCCCCCAGAAATCTATATATTTATATCATGTTTTAGTTGTATGTGGGGTTATGATGGGATTAAATTTACAAAACCTGGGATGGCACAGATCTCAAGTCATGAAAACTTGGTACACATATCAACCAGAAAGCAGGAGACCACTGCAAAGGCTTCTCGAGTCGAGCAATAACGTAGAAAACCAAGTGAGGAGGAGGTGGCTGCATTCTTTAACTGTGGAGGATTCAGGCGGCGCGAGACCAGCCCTTGCTCGCTGTACCGGCCAGGCTATGGGTGTATTCATCTGAGATGCATCCGTAGGTATTGCATAAGGCTTGAGTTCTCTCACGGACTTATCCCAGGGGAAGGGGGGACTCTTTGACTGCAGTTGTTTTATCACTTGGTTGGTTATTACTGAGCTGGAAGCCTCAGTCTTAATTTCACAGTTAGAAAAAGCATAGGCTATTAAAAATATACTTTTTTCTCTCCCATTTTATTTCTTTACCCCACCAAAAAAGGCAAGCGTTACTGTTTTTCTATCGACCCTGGACAAACTCACTTGTTGAAAGCCGAGCCAGTAAAAGGAACTCACAAACCGTCTCCGCTGCCGAAATTAGAGCAAAGCCCGACCGATGATCAGCTCTACAATTGACATGTGTCTGAAAGAATCGGGCAACTACGGTCCAGAAGTTCATGCGAGCCCTGTATCTTAGTAGTGGTTGCATTTGCACCAAAAGGTAACGAAACTGGGGAATATTCTATAAAAGTATATGTTCACTAATGCCTGGTTTCAGCCGGGTCAAAAAGTTAAATAAGTCCTGGGCGCAAGTGGAATGAATTGAAGAGTTTTTATCCAATTTGAACCAGTTTTCAAACTCTGTCCCCCATTTTTGTACTTTTGCCACCTTCGGGACGGTTTTGGTCTTCTGGTTTGTGATTTACACATCTGTTGAAAGGACTTACAGACGGTAGGCGTTAGAAGCTATTGTTATTGACTTGCACAGTGACTTGCAAAAACTTTGTGTTTTGTACAAAGAAAACGTTAAATTAAACAAAACATGTTTCCTTGTTTTTTCGGCTCTTATGTGTTCTCTACAGTGTTTAAAGTTTAAGGATAATAAAAAATAAAACCAAAAGGATAAGACTGACGATTGGTGTGGTATTATGCAATTAAATACTGATGTTATAATTTAGCCGTAATCAATTTTGAGAACTTCATCGGCTTCATACAGATTTTCAATTGACCTAGGGTTTGTTCAACGCTGAATTAAATAGTATGCATTATCATATGTATATAATAAGTGTTTTGTGATCAGTAAATACACCTTTCTTGTATTTTTCAAACCGCGTTATTCGATTTGGCCGATAGGGGGCTCAAATCAATTGGCACAAGAAGGAAACCATGCAGAGTTAATATTCGTTATCAGTCTTATGTGCAAGAGAAAATTTAAATATGAAAATCGTGTTTTTCAATCAAAAAATTCCCTCTTCATTATGCTAAACCGCAATGTTTGTTTTGTTTGAAGTCTGTTGCTCTAGCGGAAAAATATATCCTGATTCGACAAAGCAGCAGGTATACGGCACTGCTCGAGACGTAATCGTTAAAAAACCAGCCTGCAAATGACCAACGTTGTAGCCATTAACATAGCGAACGAGAGCGAGGATAGCTGTGGTCTTGCAGATAGATCAGGACAATACTGAAACGAGGGCTACCCTGTAACAGAATTGTTAGTGTCAGTGACTCAGGGCGTGTGTATCGAACCCTGTATGGTACATTCATTATCTTCGTGCAGTTTATAATTTTGCTATTACTATATTATACATAACGAACTATTCATGACATTACCTGTTCTCCAGAGAATATCAGAAGAGAAAAGTATACCTGAATATTACCACTTGCAACACAGTGGACTAACTAAAACTGCATACAATAGAGAAAATAAAGATATTTAAAGATAATGCCTCATGGTTTTAAGTCTTAGAGGATATTTAGAAGGATAAGATAAGAAATAATGCAAAATTGAACAGTATATAGTGTAATTTTAAACAGAGTAATCTATAGTGCGCACTTAAGTGAAGTAAATAATAATACTGTGAAGCTCTTTGTTTACCAGCAGTTGTTTTAAGCCTGTGTTACACAAATCTTATGATTTATGTGAGAAAACTCAAGGAGTGCTCCGTTTAGTTATGTTTTATGGGTTAACTGACATTGTGTGCGTGTGCGTGCGTGCAATATTCTTTTCTCTCAAAAATGACCAAAAAGCTTTTTTTAGTCTTTTTAATAGGTTAACAAATTACAGGCCGGTGTTCAGATGTTTTTTGTAGGCAGCGCAGGATGCTACAGCTCATTTTCACCCATCTACATGACAAACGGGCAGGACAATGAATATATAAGAACAATGAACAAACTGGTGATCTGTGATGACGGCGTGATGCAAAGTTGAATCATCACAGAAGTCGTCCAGTTTCAGGTTTGAAAGGTCTTTAAGCTCATGCCTACAAAGACATTTAAGTATAGAGACCAGATTGGCTAACCGGTTTGGAGCTCCTGTGCTGGTGAGATGTGATGCTGCAGCAGCTGATTGGCTGTCCCTCCCTCTGGTGACGGCAGCCCATGATGATGTCATTTTAGGACAGCCTCTCCAACCTGAGCCACCCCACCTTCATCTAATAACTCTAACCAGACACATGCTGAGGTCTAGAATTGCAACTATGACAAAAAAGGATTTAATCTGTTCTTTATTCCTGCCACAAACAGTGTTTTTTTCCTGTACCTTTCTAATAGGCAGGCACAGGTTTGGACCAATTGTGTATTTGGTAAGTTTCATCTGCTTTGGGTAGGCAAATTCTTTGCTCAGCCAATTTGTGTACCACATTTTATATGTCCTTAAATAAAGTCTTCGTTGTGGCTTCACGTTTTGGACCAAATCTTTTTTTAAATATATTAATATTAATAAAGTAGTTTTTCTTTTAGTAGTAAACAAATTCTCCATTTAAAGCAGTTCAGATATTCTCAAGTGATGCTCAGACAAAAAATGCTTTCAGTTCTGACAACAGCATCCTGCAGTCAAACCCTTTTTGCCAAAGTCATGATTCAAGTTTCTCATGATTTTCTCAGCAGACGATAATAAAAATGTCAAGATGGAAAAATGCAGGCATAAATTATATTAATATTTATTGAACTTTTATTATTTTTTGTAACAAAAATACATAATGGGAATATAAAATTTATTTTACCCCTCTGTTGTGGCCTCATTTGAGGTCATTCTTTCAACTGCAACATGTTTTTTCTTTCAGTTCAAATAAATTCAAGGCAGTGTTACAATTTGTATAAAATTACACAGTATTGTACAGTTCAAGTAGGAACAGCTTGAACAAAACGCTATGCAAATTAAGTCACACTTCTTTGAAATTACTGAATAGCTTATGTACTTTGCAACTGGATAGAATTGCCTAGCAAGTGTTTTCTTTTGCAGTTTCTGCACAGATCCACCCATATCACGCCGAAAAATAAATATGTGAGACAACAGTCAGCACCACGTACATCCATCATTGCAGAGAAGTCACGTGAAGCAGTATGCAGACCTGCCGATTACAGGGTCATCCACAGCCGGCCCACGCAGTAACTGGCCGTGACCTGCTGAATTAAAAAGATTCTTATGCAGACATCTAAAGCCAAGCCAGTGTTGGACCCCTTTACCATGTTTCAGCAGCAGCAATGAATTGTGATTGTTCAGGGCTACCTGCGACTATGTATCACAAGCAGCAGCAAAGAACCCAAACCAACCCACTTATACCTTCCCTAAGTTTCTTCTGAAAAAAATTATTTGTGCTTTCATACTTGTATTTCTGTACCATTATGTTAGCACGCTGTGGATTTGCTCCAAAATGTGTTCCATATTAGTTTAAATGAATCATTTTAGAATATTTCTGAACAATGTACATTCAAAGAGAAAATGGAATGTTTCAAAGAACTAGAATTAAATTTTTAGGATTTCTCCTTCAACATGTACAGTTGGTTCTTTTGGGTGGGTACATAATGCATATCCCTTTGTGGCCATATCCCATTGTTAATGAATATTTTGTTTATCAGTTCCACAATATGGATCAATTCCACTAAAAAGCCTTAGAATGAATAACACATATATAACACAAGGCTATGTTTACCTGTATTGCCATATCATTAACATCCAGTTGATACAACTTATGCAAACTTTACACATAAGCAGGCTGTACAAATATATGAAGTAGCAAAAATGGCCATTTCACAGGTCATTAGAATCACTTTCAACTATCACAGCACTGGACAACAAAAATGTCAATTATAATTGGCTTGAATCAAATCAGTGTATCGAAACCATACTGGATCGCGTAAGCTCTGTTCAGAAAATGTTTAAAACAAACTAACCCCAGTGCCATGCACCTCCAGTGCTTAAGAGTTTCCAAAAACCCTGATATTATCAAAGAAGCCAGGCAGTAACATAGTTTATTATTGTAGTGTTAATATTGTGGCTGGGTTCCATCTTCATGTAGAATATTGGAATGAGGCTTAAAGAGCAGATTTCAGCAGGCTTGCGTTGGCGGTTGCTCCCCCCTCCCCCCAAAGGACTGAGGATTACTTATTACACTGTCCACAGAAGATCCAAAGAAAATCTACAGATGTCCACTGAAGATCCAGAGAAGATCTACAGATGTCCACTGAAGATCCAAAGATGTCCACTGTTCAAGCAGGTCCTTAGGCTGCTTTCTTGGTGCACGTTCCCAGAGTTTCTTGCAAGTTCACTTTTGATCTGTTTTAAATAAAGTTAATACATATTATTATATTGTATGTAAAAAAATGTTTTTTAGTTGAAATACGCTTTACCGAAGTCTTCAAATACATTTCTGGATTGTCTCACATTTAAATCAAG
>JAOVYW010032771.1:0-28825 GCA_025775045.1 Hiodon tergisus
TGAGACTCCCTAACTCTGACATGCAAGCACAAATAGCTGCATCTCACAGGGTTAGCTGATGGGCTGCTGCCTCTCTCACACTGGACAAACAGCTTGCTTATTCTGCAAAAAAGTAAAGGAGAGGGAGGAAGAAAGTGAAGGAGAGACATAGCAGAGCTCACACAAGTAAAAAAGAAAGGAACAAAAACAGAGAGAGAGAGAGAGAGAGAGAGAGAGAGAGAGAGAGAGAGAGAGTGGGGGTTGGGTGGGAATACATCTTTCCTCAGCCCTAGCTTTCTAAGCATGGAGGGCAGGGGGGGTGATGAAGAGATGAGGGGCGGGGTGGTGGTTGGGGAACAATAAAACGAAAGACTCCAAAGATGTAAAGTTCTTGTGCGTGAGTGGCTTTAACCTGTGCATAGCTGAATTATAATGGGTGAAAGCTAAATCTCTGGTCTGTGGGGGGGTTCTCTTATAAAAAATAAAAATCCGATCAAATCTTACATATCCTCATGCAAGAACACGTTATATAGGCCCCCTCAACCCAGCAGTGCATGGCCCCATGAGGATGAAGCCTTGCTCCAACATGGTCAGCCTTCAGGTCCTACACATTTCATGTGAGATCTAATGTGGCAAGCTTGCACAATTCACTTTCACTGGGCACTGTCTCTTTCCATCTGTCTCGGTCTTTCTCTCCGAGGTACTTCTCATCAGGGCTCGTGGAGTACCCCATCTACAAAATAACAGGATATCTGATTTGTTTCTTAACGTCTGGCTGTTAGCCGAATATGTTCTGTCATCTTTTACGATTTAATTTTACTCGGCAGTTCTGTATCCAGGGATAAAGACAATACGCGTATGACTGTGTGTCACCTTTTTTGTTGTGTTTTTTTTTTATCTTTCACTGTTTTGTCTTGTTTTGACTAGCATCTATAGTTTTTATTTTATTTTATTTTTAAAGTTACACACCACAGACCCTCATTGCGGCAGTATCAGTAAAACAGAATAACAGAGCAGCAGCAAGCAGGCGACAGAGCGAAACAGCCAGAGAGAACGAAGTAGCACCAGAGTGACAGCGAATGACTGAGCGACCAGAAGCAGAGCGACAGGGAGTGACGGAGCAACAGTGAATGGCAGCGAGTGACAGAGAAACAAAGCAACAGAGAATGACAGTGCGACATAGAAACGGAGCAACGGCGTATGACAGAGCCACAGCAAGCGACAGACAGCGACAACTCCAATCTTGTCAGAGAATCGTGCCGAGAATGAGTTCAGAAACCTTAAGTAGAACACAAATCGTCTGCCAAAGCTTTACCACTTTGTCTTCCAGTGAAGCTTTTATCAAGATGCTCAAGTCTAAAGAGAAGAGAAAAAATATTTCATTTGTGAAAGAATAATATAAACATTTATCAAGTCTAGCCCTTGACGGTGTATTTTCCGTGTGCGGAATGTATTCAAGAATGAATGGCAATATGATATCCAAATATAAAAAAATTCATTTCAAATATACGATACAATATGCTGCACGTTTTGGAGTACATATAAATTACGTGAGTTCGTTTCGTTAATTTTTAATTAAGGTGAAAATAACTGAAATACTTATTTGTAAACTAGATTTCAATACCTTAATAAAACGTACTCATTATAAATTGATTATTATTTTAAAGAAATCACACGAGAATTCTTTCAGTATCGTCAATTTGAAAATTAAAACTATAGGCCTACTAATTTCTTACAGTATGCAACAACAGCATGATCAAGATTATAATTTAGTGACAGTCATGAGTGAAAGGGTTAAAAAAAAAAATCAGAGCCGTTTTCCGATTAAAAGAACAAGGTGGGTTGGTGGGGCGGGACAATAGAGCGGGTATCCATTGAGAATAGGATGTGATTGCGCTGCCTGAGATTGAGCTAACCCATTTAGCGGACGGAAGTAGGGGAGTCTGTCGCTTTATAGTTTGTCTTCCCTTCCGACATTTGTAGTGGCGATGCAGTGTTCTAATACTATGGTTAGCACTGTCCAACATTTTAAGCCTAAATACCGAAACACTGCGTTAGGAACCAAAGTACACAGGGAGTATATATAACAGTTTAGCTACCTTATAAGGTACGGCAATTTAATGAACTGCTATGTTACCTCGCAGGCGTTATTGCTTTGATCGCTGTGCTTCTTGCAATTGAGAAAAAATCAACTTTACAAACGTTTTGTGCCATCCGATTAGTCTTGATTGATACTGAAGTTACAATGTGCACCACGTGTCCGTTTATAAAGTCTGTCCGTCACTAATTTTTTAAAATTTAGGCTACTCACCGCGGAACTGCGCTCAGCATTCGAAGTGTTGAATATGTAATGTGTTTTATAATTTGCACAAATAAGGTTTGTTTTGATTTGATTTCCATGTCCTGTGTTTATGTCTCTTCGTAGGTAAAATGATACTTGGAACTATAGGCGTTATATATGAAACTTTATTTTTAATAATCGCTATTAATAAATGCACCGGTTAGAGGCATTTGATCAACTCTTCAATACAAAACTATCGATAGGTAGTTCTTAAAACACACCAACAGTGCAATACATAAATGTTGATCAGCTATTCTCTGCCAACACAATGACAAAATGATTTACCAAGATGAAGACACGCAGTGGCGCTGTAGGTGAGCTGGGGATAATGAGAACCACACTACCCAATCATCTTTCCAATTAATTAGATGTATCGTTAATGCAATCCCCAAACTCCTCCAGACCCTTACCCTGAGTTACAACAGAAGCTGTGGAAATATAACGTAAATTTGATGCGTTAACTAAATAATACATTAAGGTGTTTTTCTAGCAAGGGGGTAGGGACAGATTTCTCCAACCTACCATGTTTAATGGCAATTAAAGCAATTTATCCTTGACCAAAAGATATATTTTTTCCAGGTCGCATTTTGTGGCCATTTTATGTTTTTTTGATGAGGCATCTTATCCCAGCTGCATAAGATGCCTCATAATGTATATATATTATCGTCACCTTTACAAATACATGTATGTGTGTATTATTATTCTTTTTTGTTATTTTTATATGTGCACTGGCCATCACATCTGTTAACTGTTGTGTATGTTGGCCATTCCACCTGGTTAACTGACGTCACATTCTGCTCTCTTATACATGTACTAGCCATCGCATCCACTAACTTATGTATACGTTCATGTCTACAGTACATGAACGGTATTGTAGATACTGTCTAACAGTATCTGTTATTAGCCAGGTTCAACCACTGCGGTTGGGGTCCAGTATTAAACCACCACGACTGGTTGGTGCACTGAAGCATTGATTTCAGAACTTGCTTTGAATCTTTCTTTGAAGAGCAGTCAGGACCCTATATGTTTTGTTTGTTTCTGTCCTGTCCGTGTTCCGTGTGGGTGGTGGTGGTGTTTGTTGTTGTTATTTAAAAATGTATTTATCGGTATTTTTGTATAATATCAAGATCTTAAAAATAATAAAAAGAAAAGGAAAACACAAAACTGTTTCTTTTCGGGGTTTTTTCCTCCCGACCCCAGCCTTCCTCTGTCTTTATTTCTCTTCACAGACTCTGACAGGCAGGACTGGCTTCTGTCATGAACAATGTCTGCCACCACATAGGTTCCTGTGTCTGCCAGGGGACCTCCACATGGAAACTGGAGCCGGTCCTGCTGACAAGTTTGAATCCTGGCCAATCAATCTGTCCAAATGTCGTTTCTGCCAAAGATCAGGAAAATCAGTGCCCATGAAACACCCCCAGAGCCCATTGATAAAAAAACAACCCCTCTCAAGTTTTTCAGACCAATGACCCTTCTTTTATTAAACCTTTACAGGTCATATGAAATTTTTCCTCTCTTCTGTAGTGGATGAAAAGTGAATAATTTTTCTGTGGCTTTCAAATCCACTCAAACCCATGTTGTTCACACTGGTCTTAAAGTAGGATCTGTACACTGATTCCAAACTGTTGGACCACCATTGCCAAATCTTTGTGTGTACATTTTAGAAGTGAATCTGGTAGCAGAGGAGTACTGCATTGTTCACTGGCTCTGTAACATCTAAAGCAGACCGAAATAGTAAACTGGCCGGAAAGCAAGACCTATTGTACTCACATTATGAATTTAGAACTGGTGCAATTACTTCAGAGGAATTCATTCCTGTTTCCCCTGAGTGATTAAACTGCTTTTGTGTCTTACGGTTGTCTGAAGAATGCAGACATATTTCCCCATGAAACACGCAGGACGTGAAAAAATAATCCCCAACCTAACTGCCTCAGTAAGCTTTGTTGCATTTAACAGACGTCAATGATAAGAATTACCAAAAAAAAGACGGTGGAAATCGAAGATATGTTATGAAAAAACATGTATTTTTTAGGAGAACGCTACCTGCCTGAATCCATAGTGCCAACATTCATGTTTGGTGGAAAAGGAATAGTGGTCTGGGACTGATTTTCATGGTTTGGGCTAGGCCCCTTAGTTCCAGTGAAGGGAAATCTTTACGATACAAAATAACATTTTAGACAATTCTGCACTTCAAACTTTGTGGCAACAGATTGAGGAAGGCCCTTCTGCATAAAAATGCCCCTGTGCACAAAGCAAGGTCCATACAGAAATGGTGTGTCGAGATCAGTGTGGAAGAACTTGACTGGTCTGTACCGAGGCCTGACTTCAACCCCATCGAGCACCTTCAGGATGAATTGGATCACCAAATGCAATCCTATTCACTCAATATCTGTGCCTCAATAATGCTCTTGTGGCAGAATTTGAAGGAAGTCCTTGCAGCAATGTTCTAACATCTAAGTGGAAAACCTTCCCAGAAAAGGCTGTTATAGCAGCAAATGGGGGACCAACTCCATACTAATGGCCATGATTTTAGAATGAAATGTTCGACAAGCAGGTGTCCACATAATTTTGGATATGTAGTATATAGACCAGTCCCCTGTCAGGTATTGAGTTACAACAGAAGCTGAGGTAATATAACATTTTAATGTATTTCTAATGTATTTAACAACTTTTATGTGTTAATTAAATAACAGTTTTTCTTGCAAGGGACAGATTCCTCCCTATCATGTCTGGCAATTGCAACAATTTTCCTTGAAAGAAACGACATCTTTTTGACCAGGTCGCCATCTTGTGGCTGTATGTTTTATGCAGTTGGGAGAAGATGGCTCATAAGATCTATATATATACGTTCCATATGCCCGTTCCAATGCAGATCTAGTGTGTATGCTGGTATTCTGAATAACATGAAATATGAAATTTTACCTCTAAGGTTTAAACACTCTGTTGTGGGTGAACTGTAACAAAAAAATTTAAAAGTGGAATATCCATTATTTAATTCATTCCCCATTTTGTTTAAATAGAAATGCATGAGAAATTACAGTTAGATTACATTAGCCATCTATACTGGTTTCCTATTTTTGGCTGGCAACCAATGGCTACCAGTGATTTTGTAATTTTTTACAGGATCTTGTTCTACATTATGAGAGTGACAGAAAACTAGGGATCTCGAAAGAAATAAATCTTTGACTGTTATAAACCATAACCAAACAGCCAAATTGAAAAATATTTGAAACATTTCAGACCCTCCTTGAACCAACTATGAAAATGTATAGTTGATGAGAGATGGCGTAAAGGACGTTTAAATATTATGGGAGTCCAGAAAAACTGATTGTAACCGTAAAAAAATTGACCTTAAGCAAACTTGGCAGCACTGGGTCCAATACGCGACGCCAATGGGGAAGCAAAAACATTAATTAAAAATATATATTTTTTTTTTATGTAGGGAGAAAAAGAGAAAAAGAACTGACTGAATAAAATGAAAAGCTTAGGTAGTATAGTCATTTTAATAAAATTTCAGTTGAGCTAAGAAAAAACCATCAAGGTCTTGAAATTTAAAACGGGGCCTTGAATCAAAGCAGACCTGACGACTAAATAAGGTTGTACCAAGTTTGGGGATCTGAGTTACAGGTTATCAGCATACATAGAGTGCTTATGTGGTTAACTTCCTCCAATTCTTGCTTTGTTATTACTTAAGTAAAATGGCAAGAGGTTATTGCATATCCGTTTTAATTAATTCAGTTTAAATTAGCTTATGTTTAACTCGTGCACAAAACAATTTCCATAAATACAGGAAGCTTTGAGCAAGCAGAATTGAAATTTTCTGTGAAGTTGAGGAGCAAAAAGAATGCACAAAAACTGTCTCCGCCATTTATTTCAGACAGTCTCTACGTAGCTAGTTTCAGCCTGAAATTATACAGGAGAAAAAGTATTTTTTGATCCACCATCAAAACTTATCAATGGATGTCAAAATGATTCAGCATCCTTCCACAACAGCGGCAGCCATAATTTTGGTGAAACGTGCTCAATCACAGGGTTTGAAAGGTCAAACTGATTATAACAGGTCGGGTGCAGAGTTTGTCACTGGGGTGCAGGAGCTCTGAAGCAGAACCCTCTGTTTCTTCCAGGGAACACTCAGGACCACAAAGTGACATCGGAACACCTGGCAGAGGGGAGAGGACACATCTTAAATGGACCATAGTCCAGCTCTAGCAGAATTAATTGCTAGCTTGAGAAATGTTTAGCAGGAGAAGAGAAACTCCCACTGAAAGCTGTACAAGTCAGTCCAGTGGGACAGCAGTGAGTCTTGATGATGGTCACAGTCAATTCTGTTTGAACTAGAATCATGGGCGGATGACTGCATTTGTACTTGTTGGTAGTGAGTGTTGCAAGTTTCTTTTGAATGCAACTGCATTAAACTACGACCTCTAGTTAACCTGGATAAGGGTTAATAATGGCTAAGCAAATGTACAAAATTGGATAGCACTGCCAGTCCCTAGGCTGATTGAATAGCCACCACCCACTATAGGCAAGGCAGTTTGTGTTTGAGATTAAAACTAGATCAAAGATAAGCGGTCTCCCTTTGACTTGGGCAAATAAAACATGAAAATAAAAAGTAGTAAAGAATTCTAAACGTTCACCTTCCTGCAACGCTATCCACGGACACATGCAAAGTGATACTCGATGACCTCTCCATGCAGAGGAGAACATCATTTCATTAATTCCAACTGACCAAAATACATTTCTTACAATAACCAAATAAATTTGTATTGTTAGAGTACACTTCAGTTAATTTAATTATTTGCCATCTAATGAAGAAGCCTTCTCCCATTACTTACCTTTACTTTTCACTCAAATCAAACTCCTTGAATAAGAAATTATTATTCATGTACACATAACATTTAAAATTAGACTATAAGCAAAGTGACAAATCAACAGATGAGCATATCTGACTGTTCTGACCAAAATTTAAACCAAGGCAGAAAAAAATTTAAATTGAAAGTTCTGTGAAGTAGAGTATGCTGAACTGTGGGTCAAAATTCCATGGGTTGGGAATATATGGCAATGAATTCAGCAGTAAAGGAACACACACACACACACACACACACACACACACACACACACACACACACACACACACACACACACACACACACACACACCTGTGTCTCTGTTGAGGTGGGAGCATGGCAGGGGTTAACGTCCGTCGGGCCCTTAAGGCACTGGGTTTTCTTCACTTCCACATCCATGTCATATTGACCTCCACCAATGTTCTGAAATATAGATTATTGATAAATAGTTTTTTTCCAAAGCAATTAATTTCTGTATTAAATAAATAGCATGGGTGAATTACCAGGATGAGCGTTCATAAACTCCTTCACCCTTCGCAACCACCCTGCTTGGACCCATCAAATACTTATTTAAAATCCCTGAGCACCCCAGGATGTCTTCTTACATCACGTTACAGAACAGACTTATCTATATTATAAACATATGGTACACTAATCGCTGCATCGCCAAACAGAAGTAAAAAATTTAAATAGTCATGTCACAGCTCTGTTGTCCCAAAAATAAATAAATCTTATCTGTTAAACAGTAGTAGACAATAGTCACCCACAACGAAACTTACTCAAGCTAAATTTTATGGCCCACGATTAAGGTGGTCATGTTAGGTTTGATTGCTCTAGATTTAAATGGACAAAATGAGTGTGTTCATCTGCTTGATCCACAGTTACCTCAAAGGATTACATTAACCGATGTACTTTGCTACATCAGTAAGTTATCACTCAGTGATAAATGGCTGTCCACCTGTGTGGTAGTAATACAGAAACTCAACAGAATAAAACCAGATGTTAGGACAGCCTCTACTTTAGTTTTAAACCAAACACTCACGGTCCTCTTGACAGAGTAGAACTTGGTGACTTTGTAGAGGTGTGGGTCCTGGCTGAAGAAGTTAAAGGACTCCAGGGCGAAGGAGACACAGGCTTGAACCTCAAGATCACCGGGATCGACATCCTCCACCATCTCTGGAGTAGCCATGGCGACAAGGGAGAGCAGGGCGCAGAGCAGTTGTAAGCAGGGCGTCATCTTCGACTGAGAGGAGCGATGAGTAGCTAAAAAATACAGTGTAGGGCGTGGCAAGAAAGAACCATGTGGTTATACAGCTCATACACATTTCTTGGCACCACTGTCACCAGGTACTTCAGGCCTATGCCGCCTCCAAGGTTAGGCAAACAAAAGCTAGCCTAGCTCCTCCTGTGTTCCCACAGGCTTGCTTTTAGCTCACGGCTTACCACCCGAGCTGGAGCTGTACCCTGCACTCTCATTCTCCTGCAACTCCTTCTCATAAAACTTGTACTTTCCTGAGCCAGAATAGGGCCCCAATGAAAATAGCCTCTTCCCCAGAAAGGTTATTTGCCGTTTAAACAGCATCTACCACCCGCTTCTAACATGTAGCAGCCATGGGCTGTCAGACTCTGGGACTATGGTAACCATTTTAACAGGTCAGAATGCAAGAATTAATTTTCCAAACACACACGAGCAGAGTATTTCATCTTTAAAAAACAATTTTTAGTTGCACATTTTAAAAAGCCTCAAGTCAACTAAATCAAAGCTATTCAAGCCCAGATTGTCATTGAAATTCATTCAACTTCACTTCATCACAGTTTAAGCAAAGTCTTACAAAATGGTTGATAATCGCCTAGTCATTGTGTCCATTTGTCAGCCTTTCCTAGGTCAGCTGGTGCCTATAGCTCAGATTTAATATAGGGATAATAATACTGTCAGAGATATACACTGGTTGATCATTGTGAGCTAGTCATAATCAGGCTGTCTAGGACATATAGACCACTTCATTAATAATTAGGTTCCTCATCACTTAAAATTTGTCAACTTTAAATAACTTCATACAAAATACAAAGGTCACGCTCCAAATTCAGAACATCGTGATGGGGGGACAGATCAAAAACCAATAATCAGCTTTCCTGTTGCAGCCATAAATCATAGCTTTGTGACAACTCCACCTTTGACTTACCAAAAATGTTCTGAGGTTTCCATTAAATAGAACTCAGCCTTGCTTATAAAGACCCGCCTGTACACAGGTGACTCTCATTAACTAATTAAATAACCGCTTTACCTGTGCTCTATTAAAAACAGTGCCAGCCACCTAATCAACAGAACTTTTTACGTTTACATTTTATGCATACGTGCATCTGGCGTGTGTGCGTGAGAGACCGTGAGAGTAAGAAGAAATAAATAAGAAAATTTGAGTCATTGTTTCAGAAGTCTAAATACACCTAGAGGCTGATAGGGTTAGATTAGCATTGCATCTTTTAGCTCAGAACACTTAACATCGTCTGACAAACCCTGGATGCAAATGGACATAACAGGTAGGATATGAGGTTTCAGACTTCAGATTATGAGTTGATACCTTGTTTATTCTCCCAGCACTTTTACCTCAGTCACTTCACTGAACACTGAATGAAATGCACGATGCTTAACACAAGCTCTGTAGGAGACCCAAATGGGGGCATTTATTTAGTAAGCGGGGCAATGTATTCCATACTGACTAGAGTGTAGCAGAGAGGTCATTTAAAGACAGGTAGCATACAGTATCCAATGATAAAGGAAACTGTACTGACAGCTGATTCTCAGAGAAAACATGACAGACAGTGGAGGGCAGAAGGGAGCAGTGTAAAATGCAAAATTTATTAAAATTTTTATATCAGTGTCTTTACAATTCAGATACAGCATCTAAAAAGGTTGCGTCTACATTTTTACCCCATTTTCTAAGTATTAAAAATGTTTCCATAAATGCACCTAACATTAAATAATATGAAGGCTTTTAAATATAAAAAGGCAGTTGTCTTTCAGATCAAGAACTGTGGTATTTCAGTTACAATTAGTCAATTACACTTTGATATCACACTTAGACCCGACAGTTTTCCCTTTTAAATAGGCAACATTGTTAACTTTTATAATGGAATTAAAAATAATTAAATCAGAAATTTAAAAAAAATACTGCAGTTCATGCAGCAGCGATGCTGTCTGACACAAAGGGGAAACAAAACTACAGATCCCAAACTTCACTTCCTTCAAGTATTCCCAGTGCTGAGTCATACCAACATCCATTTCCACAAGGACTTCTTAGGTTTATCACAATGCTACTGTGTGTAAGTGCATTTGAGATGTCAACACAAAAAAAGGAGCCTACCAGCATAACATATCCATCATACACACTGACTGTAACCCTCCATTCCTCATAACAATACAACCAGTTCAAGTTTAACCTCTAGCCACCTAAAGGCAAAATGGGAGACGGTATCTTTAGTTTGTTTATTTAAATAACAATAATTATAATTACAACAACAATAATTACATCTATAATTTGACCATTATTCTTCTCTAACGAACTCCTTGAATTTACAGCCATTCCGTTAGAAACAAACCAAAGTTTAAAAAAGTCTTCGCCAAAAGGATTCCAGTGTTCAGCCTAGAATGGGGGGGGGGGAAAGTCAATTAGTTATACAGCTCAACAATTTTAATGGCAAAAAATTCACAATTCTATAATTTTTCATTTACTGGAGGAACTAACCGTAAACTCCTCCAACCTCAGGAGGCGGAGGCTGAGATGCACCGATGGCATTTGTAGAGTCGGTGGTCGTGCGTGCGGATGTGACTCTGCACGTTGCGCTGCCTGAAGAAGGTCTTGCTGCAAAGCTGGAAAGACAAAAAGGAGATGGATCAGCTAACGGTGCCTGTGGACGGTCACATGACACAGCACCTCCTCGAGCACCAAGGCCCCCCTTTGCCTTGTCAGGGCCACCTCCGGTCATAGGCAATGTATGCAATCACTTGGGGCCAACTTGCGATATTTTATTATTGAACACCTTCACAATTAAATCATTTATTTATTTGTTAAAACTGTATTTGTGATGCGCAGATAAATACATAAGTGTACAGAAGATGGATGGTCCACCTACACAAAAAAACTGAAATGGGAGGGGAGGTGGAGGAAACTCGTGCTGAAAGAAATGTACTGAAGAAAGCCCACAAAGGAAAGGTTTGGAGGAGGCAAGAGGAAGAGGGACAGCCGTACCGGGCAGGGCCAGTGCTTGCCCTCGATGTGGCGGATGCGGTGCATGATCAGGGCGTCGCAGTTCCTGTAGGTGGCCTTGCACTGGAAACAGGCGTGGGACGACACGGGAACGTGGCTGCGGGATGTGCGGAGCTGCTTCAGCCGCGCCCGCCGCACAGACTCCAGGAGCGCAGAACGACGGCTCCGTTGGGGCAGCAGCTTCAGCCGCTTCTACACGGACAGGGAAACGGATCACGGGAAAGTGAGCATTTAAAGTGAGGGAATTTAAATATTTAAATAACATTTAAATATGTTAATCAAACAGATGATGGAAACCCTTTTTTCCACAATGGCTAGAGGGGTTGATAAGCAGATTTTTCTAGGTAAAACCTTTTCTTTACTTTTTCTTTTTAAATAACCAGATCAGTGAACCATTTTGTTTCTCTTTTCTTCAATATTATAATCGCATTGGTTGGATTGATACTTTGCTAAAGCGTTGTATTTTATGCAGAAAATGTGTTAAAAGCGAAATGCTGTAACACTAAGGTGCCATATATTTATTGCTATATTTCAATGTGAACAATGTGAAAACAAAGGTTTTGATATTTTCTGTTTTGTAAAGGCAGGAAGGCAGAAGGCTTAACTGCAGGTGAACAGCAGCCAGTTGAATACCTTTGGTAGTTCTCCTTTCACCTCGGATTTCCCCACACTGGCCAGGGCAGCTTTGCGAATGCCATTCAGAGCTCGTGAATCCACCCCGGCCAGCTTCCTCTTCGGCAAAACGGCCCCGGCAGCTGCAGCTTTGGCTAGACGCAATTTCCTGGCAGCCCTCTGCGAGGCCCTGGCCTCCTTCACCGCTCCACGGGTCCGCCCAGCAATGTCTGCCGTGCTCCGGCGCCGCCCCGGTTCCTCCTTGGACAAGGAGCTGGTCAGGCAGATGTCCACACTCTCTTCCTCTTTCTTGATGGCGACGATGGGCCTGCAGAAGCTAAAGAGGAAGCCGGGGTCCAGAAGCTTCATGGGGGGCTTGCTCTGCCGTTTTCCCAACTCTGGGACCAGAGGGGCCGCAGGGATTGACACAGGGACAGGGTCTGTCGGCTCGTCTTTGATCACCCTCAGCAGCCGTGGTGCATGGTGGTGGTTTGCAGGACCACGCCCACGTTTCTTGGCTGTTCCCTCTAGTGCCCTCTGTGACAATTCTCTGTGCTTGTGCTTGGCGACCTTTCCACTGCCGTCGCATTTCCGCTTCGTCTTGACCTTAGCTGCCGGCTGTTTGTTGTCGTAACGGGTTGCCTTCATGTTCCTCCGTGTGACTCGAGTAGACAACTTACCCAGGGGGCAGCCCTTGGCCACAGACCTCTTTACCTTCAGAGAAAGGAATGACTCCACCGGGTGGCAATCGCTGGCACTGTGGCGGCTACGGGTGGCAATGGTGAAGGCCACAGGCTCCTGCTTTATGCGCACAGGATTCCTCTTGGGCACACCGCCGCTCCGGGGAAGAGGGGCCTCTTGGCCCCTGACTGAGCGCCTCAGCTCTCTGCGTTCAGAGGGCAACAGCAGCTTCAGGGAGGCCAACTTGCTGCGGGTGTTCCTGCTGATAGAGAGCGTGGCCGGATGGTCACAGTCCCTGACCGTCAGCCTCATCTCCTCCATGCTGACGGGCTCAGGGGGCTCCGTCTTAATTACCCTCTCGAGGAAAATGGAGCTCCTCTCCTCGGCCTGAGAACTGGGCAGCTTCTTTGTGCTGCCTCCGATGCTGCTGCTGCTACTGCTGCTGCTGCAGGCGTTAAACCCACCTGTCCCTACAATGGGCAGTGTTCCCAGCACTCTGGGTTTCCGCCGGGTGGTGAGGGAGTAGCTGTCCACCTTAAGCTTGCGCAGCCGCTTCTTCTGCCTCCAGCCAGTCAGCTCTTCAGGGCCTGGCAGCAAAGACTTCCTCTGCAAGCCCAATACACTTAGCAGCTGGTACTTCTCCAGCGTGCTGGGGCTCTGCACCTCCTCTTCCACTGGTTCCTGTTTGACCGGACTGCACTCCTGACCTACCATAGGAAAACAGAGCCTCTGCTTATGCCTCCTAGAGCAGGTAGGGGGCAGGGTTGGAGGGGTCCTGACGCAGCTAGCTCCTATGCTCTGCAGGGAACTCTCGGACTTGGGCTGGAGCTGCTGTGGCTCCAGGGTGGCGGAGCGAGTGGAGCGCAGAACCCGTCCGGGTGGCCGCCTGGCAGAAAGATCGGGAGGGGTCTTCGTCCTCTTGTTAGACGGCGATTTGAAGTCCATTAGCTTCAGTCGTCGGGTCGGGCTGCAGGGAAGACCGTTCTCCTCCAGCTGGCTAGACCTTGGCAACCAGATGGCAGATCTGGGTGATTTTCTCTGGGTGTCCACTCTGGACACATCCGACTGCTCCAGGGTCAGTTTAAAGCAGTCACCAAGAGGGGGTTCTCGGCTACAAGCAGGCCGTTTCTCAAAGGATCCCAACTGATCCTCCTCCCTGCCACTCCACTTGCGCTTTCTCTTTCCATGCGCACCGACTCTCTGTGCAGAAACGGGAAAACTGCTACATCGACTGGTGGAAACCTCAAGGGACCCTGGCCCAGAAGGTTCTGATGAGCATCCTGCATCGCTGGCCTCTGTCCTTGGGCAAGTGGTCCCTGTGGCACCCTGCTCGCTCTGGATGACCTTGCAGGCCTCTACCACAGCCCACATTCGAAAGTGCCGAGCCATGGTGGACACCTCTATCAGATTCTCCAGCTTCAGCGACAGTGTGGACGTGTAAGAGAATTCTAGCAGGGGCAGGAGGCTCTCCTCGCTAAAACCTGAAGGAGGGAGAAATGGGACTTAATAAAGAATTACATTTTGACGATCAAATCACTTTCTTTGGCTTTTTTTCTTCTTTGCATCAGAGGTTATGAGACATCTCAACCAAAAAAAAAAGCATGACAGTAAAACCATGAGGATTTTATGATAATTACATCCTACAACTGGATCATCATTCCCATACAACCACAACAGAGCTTGTACAAGAAAAGATTCCAAGCCATTTCAAGAAAAACAAGAGACAAAAGGGACAAAGAGGAGGAGAGGACCCACCGGTCAAGTCAATGTCAGACTGTGGGCTGGAGGTAGAGTCCATCTCGGCAAACATCTCCTGGAAGTACTCGCTAACAGCTGCCAGCACTGCCCTGTGCACAGAGAAGGAGCGACCACCCGTCTTCAGAGTGATGTCACAGAAGAGGCCCTCCTCCCATTGGACCTTCAATTTTCCCAGCACGTCGTTGCCATGGGATGCCAGCGTTTTGGTGACGAGGCACATTGCAGGCCCCTAGTAAGGAGGACGACATAAGTTAAAAACACAAAATAAAAAGTTGAACCACTACCACAGACAGCAGTGGAGCAGACAGATGCAGCTCCTTGAAATCTTCAAGCTTAGAATTTGGCATTATCTACAGGAGGGACTCCTACCTCTTGTTTACCCTGATGTGTCCGACAATCCTGACAACTCAGGACGTACTCTCGGATATTAAAGTACATACCTGAAAATAAAAAGAACACCGACTTAAATAGGCAGTCAAATACCGAGAAAAGGGACAGAGAATGAGCTGAAAACATACACAAAATAACTACAGAGAAGCCGAAAGCTCCCACCAGTAAGGCCGATGTACCAGAATCACCATGAGAGACACACCATTATTATAAACTGGAGTATGACAGCATCTGATGTGATATCCTCATCCTGAAAACCAAAGCTATACTCTTTTAAATTAAATAAAAAAACAATAACTAATAATAAATAATCAAGGAAAAATAAGTCCATGAAAAATCAGAAAATCTATATCCCTCGTCAGATTCTCATACTTGGTCTGGTGAAGTGGATAGTTATTTGACGATAGTTATGCCCCTAATAATTTAACCAGGCAGCAGCTGTTCTCTAAATCAGCCAATAACAAATTAAACATAAGAAAATGGTAAATAATTTGCTGATCAAATGTAATTTCTTTGAAAAGCATAAAAACTCATATTTCACCTTTTGATTAGGTAACTCTTGGACCATTTCATACATACTATTAATAAGAATTCACAATAGCAATGGGCAAAGGACTAAATCATACAATTTTTCAAAATCATTTACACAAAATTATAAAGATAAATAAAAGTTGACAGCCGACTGTCAAAGATCATACCATAGATCCTACATATATGTTTATTTGCGCATAATTATAAGTCATTTAAATAAACGGGTCAACTACCTTCCCACCAATAGTTTTCTGCCACATATCTGTAGGTGTCTTCCAAGGTGTGGTGTCGCTTCCCCGGTCGCTTCTGATGGAAGGTGGCGATTGCGTTGAGTCGCCTATCCTTATCCAGAACCTCCCGGTAGTTGATGTGTCCCTTTTCCAACTTTTTGCGGTAAAGAACCCCGTCGATTGTCTCGAAATAAGGCGACGAAGTCGTTGCAGTCGACTTGCACTCATTTATGGCATCGATGACATCGGGATTCCCTTCGAGTTCCCGTTTTCTGCTTAACAAATGTTTGCTACTAAAAGTATCATCAGCGTATTGTTTTTTGCTGGCGCTGTCGCCGGCCATTTTCACCGGCTTCCTTGTTGACAGTTTTCCTTATTTGTTTTTGTCTTCGTTCAGTGTCCGAACTCAAGTTTAAAAAATATAACTTTCACCTAAACGTTCGCCACAACAAAGTCACAGTAACCAAAGAGATGCGCCTAGAACGACCGATCGTATTACTCACCCGGAGGTCCCAATATATTACCAATCCACGAACGCAGTCTGAAACAGTGAGCCGATAAAAATCTCCACAGAAATGTTGTTGTTTTTTTTTTGTTGTTTTTTAAAATAGATCTAAAATATTTCGCCAAGCACTACAGATACAAGTTACCACTCGAAAACAATGTAAAGGAATTCCACATGTGTCGACGCATCGCTAGCCCAAAAATAAAGTTAACTCAATACCCATCAATATTCAAGTACCTGGCAACTTTGATCAACGCATATATTATTATTTAAGTGGGTACATAAATATTGCACGCGTATGCGTAAAAATACAAATGTCACGTCGGTAATTCAATGAACAGCGGCTACATGTCGCAAGGAAATAACCATTCATTTGTGTCATCCAAACATCATATCCCACTGTCAAACTGAGGATCCCGCCACAGGATTTTTAGAGGTCCAAAAAATCCAACTCTTCCCTGCGAAGACGTCATTCTCTCGTGATCGAACACATAATAAGCCTGAAATGAAACGAATGTATTAAGATCAGAAGTTCATAACAATTACTTTGTTGTACAGGACTTCATTAATAAAAGTTCAGGAATATAAACTCCGAAGCACATACTGTGATTTATTTACATCACAATGCGTAAGTAAACTACAGTGCCAGCGCTCTGCTACAATAACTAGTAGTAGGCGCTTGCTAACTGTTAATTCCAAGTCGGGCTAAATATCTTCTCACCCTCTTTTTTGAGGAGCTACACTTATAGTTGCAGGACTAACTACGCAGTTTAAGATAAATAACTAATTACCCATACTGAACAAAACAATTTAAAAAGTCATGTTAGCTTTCAACCTACCCTCTGTCTCTCCAGTAAATTGTCTTGTTTTTTTTCCCACTGCCTTGCAGCTAGCTACACATGATGTAGCTGGCTATCTATCTCGTGTGTCGAGAGTTAACGACCGTAAACGTGAAGCGAGGTGTCTACCCGGAACACAGTAAATATTCAAACTGTAATAGGAATAGCTTCGGGGATTCTAATTTAATGTGGTCTGTCGTGTACAACTATTTCAGTATCTCACTCCTTTCGCGTATTTAGCTAGCTAGTCATATGATCAAAAATAATCCAATTCTTTAACTCGTAACCTTCTGTTGGTTGCCATATGACAACCTAACAAATTCAGACATCCACGGCGTCATCCCTCCCATTGTCCATGCCTATTAGCGGATGCTTTGAAGATTTTTCCATGCCGACTATATGATTGGTTACTAGAACTGACAATCAATAAGTGTAGTTTATCCTCTTGCATTTTCTGTGCATCAAGATAGGTTGCTGACATCAGCGTTGTCTTTTTCAGTGCGTGCTGACTAGTTGATTGTTGTGAAACAACAGGAAAAATATGCAAAAATCCTCGAGGACACTTTCGTTACAATAACTTACAACACGACCTTATATTTATATAGAAAATGTTATATGAAAATGATACATTTTATTTTATTTGATAAAACGCTCTACATATCAAATATGTGTGTCATTTGATTGTTTATTCACATTGTATTCCACGTATACAATTGATATAAATATTTGCATTGAATGCCATATTAGAATAAAAACACATCAATCATTTTTAAAATCACATTATATATTGGTCTCCATTTTATGTTAAACAAATGTTTAGCTTACTGCTATTGTGTTTGAGTGTTAAAAGGCAGCTGGTCAGTTTATTTCATTTTTTTTTATCTTCTAGATAAAGCCGTTGTTTTCTGTATTTGCTACAAATGGGTTCCTCAAGGCGTTTTTACTAGCGTTAAAAACCTAATCAAAAATGTTAAACGGCGATTTAACATTAAGCTCAAACCTTAAACAAATTAATCGACACATATTAACCTACATAAAAAAGACCCAAGTCTACAATATTATGTAATCAATTTAGGAGCTCGAAGTACTCAACGGAGGATCATCCATCGGTTGTTAACTTTGACTATAACTCGTTCCGTTAAAACACAATTATGTCTATGTATACCATAGCAAGACCTCAGTCATATAAGTTTCTGAAAATTTCCGTATTGAAATCGAAGGACAGAGCATTGCATATTTTTAAAGACTGCTTTACTCAATATTTCATTGAAGATATATTAGAGATATTATTTTCAAGGAGGCCTTTAGATCATCAAGTTAGATTTACGTACAAGGAATATCATTTTGTCTAAGTGGAACCAGATCCAACCGTAAGACATGCTTGCTACATACCCTCGGCCCCTCTCCGGTAAGTTCTTTAAATGAGTGTGACTTCTTTAAATGCATGTCTTCTCCCCACTACAATCTACATGTCTTACTTACAAACCCAGAAATAACACCTGGATCTTATGTTCCGACCCAAGCGTTCTGGGGGCCCTACATAATATCACCCCAGATCCAAGTGTAGTCCTGCCCAGATCCCAAACCAGCAGAAAATGCTCTCAAGTCAAGCATTTGCAGACGGTTGCAGGCTCCTGGTCTGGCACCATGTAGGCCTATAGCCACTTTGTATAGTAGTTCTTGGTGACTGAATTTTTAAACCCCCCCCCCCAGGATACAACTGTAGTAACCCACAATCCTCTTGCCCGGTACATAATTGTTTGAGAATACAGACTCATTTAATCTCGGCTAGTGTCTATGTTCAAGACAAATTTTTGCCTTTTGGTTGGGGGTAACTGCTTCTCTGCTGCTTTATGTTCTGTTAGGATGACAAGTGATCACAGAGGGAGATCCTGAACACAGTGGTGTGGCAAACAAACACTCTGCTACTTATTCAAAACTAATACTAACAAATATACAGTATATTTCTGTAACAACAAAAAGCACTTAAAATTGCCGGTCTGTCTGCCAAATTCCAAAGCAACACAACTAAAGTAACCAGCAGCCTTTTAGGCACTTGCCAAGTAGACTATTGCCTCTGGCTGTATTGGACAACCAGCCGAGGAATATTAGCAATCTGTAATGTCAGGCTGGCTGATCTTAAAGGGCAGGACAGTGCTTCACTGCCACAATACTGATTCAATCAGTCATTACCTTACACTTCAACCAATTTAAAACAAAATCCACCATCAACACTACACACACACACACACACATTTTGTTCAATGCACTTTTTTGGCCTTGCTCCATCCCATTTCTTACAACCACTGGTCGCTTGCACTCTGGGAGATGAAACAAGGCATCCATCCTATCCTGGGGGTGGGAAATGGGAAAGTTCGTCCTGATGGCACAATCTCTCCTCACTCAGTGCGTGCAGTGGTCTCTCCACCCACACTGCAACTACAACAGCTTTCCTACCCGAAGGGCACCTGACTCCCATTGAGGTGGTGTGGGGGAGGCAGGCAGCATTTTTCGGATGAAGCTTGAGTCCGTCCTGGACAATGTAGAGAATTGTGTCCAGAGCACTTAAAGCTGAGTCCAAGTATGAACCGTAGGTTAAGGTATTGTCGGGGGGGGTAGCATGACTTGTACCCCAGACCCCGTGAGATTGTATTTTGTTCTGATGCTGGTACCTTTGAACAGCAGATATTTTAATGAACAAAAATGCCTTGGCAAACGCAGTAGTGCTTGAAAAAATAAAGAGACATTTCTTTGTTTGACCACTCTTTAAAACATAAAACACTGCACATAGTTACACAATTTTGTACAGTATCACCCTTGGATTACATGGTCAATGTCTTGAATTGCTTATTTAAGACACTCCCTTACATACAATTTTACCACAAACAAATTCTTCTCTTCGTAAAAAAAACACTTGACGTTTGAAAAACATCCGAGTACACAGAAGCCATCGATGAAGAAAATAAAAAAGCAGAAATCAGGCACTACCCTCAACAGTGGAGGAGACGTGGTTTTATTGGGCACTACAGGGAACATTGTGACTGTAGTAACGGCTCCCCCCGTGTTTCGCCGCAGTTGACAAAGTCATGGAACTTATCGTTGGGAGAAACGAGAAGAGTGCAGTTCTGTTTCGCATAAGTTCCTCTGCATTACTGTCACGACTTTTTATTTTAAAAATAAAAAGTTTTGGCCAAATAAAACAGGAAATGCTTTATTTAAGAAGGCAGCAAGTAAAGTTTAATGCTTGCAAATGAGCACATACTGAAAAGAGCAACAGAGGCAAAATACCCCATTATACCATTCCATGTTAACTATTTACACAGGAGCAATATTCTTTAGGTAGAGCGGGATGGAAGTTCACATGGAAACCGACTTTCCTGTCTGAGTCAAATTTTGTTCTGACACCACGAGCAGGATGAGAAAGCTGGCATGTTCCCACGTGGGCGAGAGATGTTCAGATGATGTTCAGGTAGGGGGTGACATCAATCTTTACCCTGCTGTGAAGACTCAGGGACTCCAAGATGCTTTGAGGGGGAACTGGGCCCAGCTCCTGCAGCTAGGACTCCTTCGGTCTTAGGTCGTTTGGGTTCCGGGGGATTACACACAGGGTCACTGGGAGGGGAGGGCCTCTCTGGAAACAGAACAGAAGACACTATAAATGGTCTAATCTAAAGATGGATTGCGATTAAACTTATGGGCAGTATCCAGATCAGTGAACAGGACAGACTGGATACAGTTTCTTCTGGGGTTTCCAGGACCATCTAACGAGCAAATACAACACACCGTGCTTGGCTTTCTCTGAGGAGGAGGGCGTAACGAAGGTCTGGATGGATGCAGGAGATCCAGAGGAAATTGAAGTCAGTGAAATTCGCCTATGGAGAAAAGCAGGTATTAGGGGGGAAAGGGGGCAACAGACTTCTTCCACTGAAAGATCAATACTCCCAACGTTGCACAGATTCAACAGATTGATCAAAATCATTATGGGAGAACCTCCACAACTCTGACATTAAAGCCCACAAGTCTGCAACCTTGAGTAGAACAGAAACATTAAAAGCTAACCTTGAAATACAATTCTGAGAACTAACTCACAATAATGGGGCATAGGGATACATCTAACGGAACCAAAACCCAACAAATACAGCTACCGAGCATCAAAGGACTTGAGAAAACCAGGTGGATAGAGGAAAACTCATTCGGACTGCCTGGGTTTATGTTGGACTGCCAGGTTAGCCTAAAGCTGATGGCTAGCGCCTTCAGACATATTAAGTGATGTAAATTCACATTAGTCATTTAGCAGATGCTCTCATCCAGATCAATGTACATAAGTGCCATAGTCTGAGGGTCAAAAACAATTTTAGACATCAAGCTGTCAATGCCGCAAGAAGCTACTTATCACTTTTAAGGAGATTACAATTTACAATTCCAAACTACAACAGCGTACAAGAAAAATTAACTCACAATCTGTTTTACCACATGGTACGAGCTACAAAGTAAATCAGTTAGAATCAATAACCGGTTAAAAATACACAGCTATTACACTCGGTACATAAATTTCATAGGTAGTTCATTGATGTGATACAAGGGGCCACTGAGGGGAGTTAGTTCTGAAATTGTTATTACTGAGGTTATTATCCTGAAATAACCGGAGTAACCGGGGGCCGATCCAGTGGTCGCTTGGTGGATGAGGATCTTGTGTACATGGTTACGTCTTCCGTTTCTGAACTCGGTTACTCTTAACATTCAATTACTTTATACGCTGCATCACTCAGCATCCCGCCAAAGCAGCCCTTGAAAATAACTAACCTGCTTTACAACTCAGGTTCTTTCATTTAGGCTTTATACATGTATAAAGTCGTAGAACTTAACACATGCCGTTTATTTCATATTCTATGAAGACTTTAGCTGCCAATGTTCTTTTTTTACTAAAGATTGTAAAGTTGGCGCTGGCCCCGAGAGCTATGAGCTGGAGTACGTTGGTCGTCGATTCGAATAGCGTTTCTCTCAGCTCGTGGTAAACGTGCATCTCCTGGCGGCTTCCCGGTCGCCTGCAGTTGGGAGGGATTGTTCCTTTACTCCAAATCGGCAATCGAGCAAATAGATCTGCAACTAGAATCGGAAGAGACCAACTGTATTTCCTCAGCCTCCCTGCGTGTGGTTGCAGGATTCGAAGAAACAAGCCAGGACGCATCAGCAAAATTGGGGATTCTAAATTTTGAGGGTACTAATTTACTGATGAATGGGTCACACGCAATTTGGCAATTTTGAAGTTGAAATTACTCAAACACCGTAAGCACAGCGCCGGCCGAGAAACTGTTTATTGTATAGTAAACCCAATCAATATAACAGCAGCACAAGAGACTCTTGAGTGATGCAACAGCACTGTAACATGTCCAAGGCAGTCGAAACCCTGAACTCCAGCGGAACCACTGAGAGGAGAGGATGCATACATCCCACGATTAAGCCTGTTTTCAGCCACATTAGACGTTCTCAGTGCTGGGCCCGTATTATATGATGTAATTACCATTAGCAGCAAAGTTAACCAGATTTTTTCGTTTGGATTTGCTAATGCACCTTGGCTTGTTGCTACGACTCCCACTACCACTTACAGGAAGGGTCAGGTAGAACGACCAGTCTCCTCCAATCTTAGTTCCTTTTTAACCCCTCACTTTCCACTCCACAGGCCACACAGCCTGCATAAGGGCTTGCTAGTGAAAAGCAGAGAAAAGCAGTGCCAATTTAACCCAGCCTTGACAGGGCTCTGCAGTTGTGCGTCTCCACTGTGCTTTTCTGGTCACAATTGGCCAAAGACATGAGTTTACAACCGACAACCTCCAGCTCATAGGGCTCGGTCCAGTGGGGCGAGCACTTCAGCTGTGTCATGTTAGTGACACATTCATGTGTCACTCCTGCTTCCACACAGCTGAAGTACACTGTTGCCATAAAATCACAACCAAGCGTGGTTGCTGATGTTAAACATGCTTTAGCAACTAGTTCAATGCTTAAAACTATAGGTCGAGGCAGTTTTAATTCGGTGTTCAGGAAGGGTTCTAATTGAAGGGGCAGTGTGTCTGATTGTAGTTGTGATTTTAGTCCTCAGTTCCCTGTGCTTAAAGCCTTGTGGGACACATTGCACTACAAGACATTACACACTGGTCAAGTGAGAAGAGGCTGTCTCCAAGAACTACAACTGGTCATTAGTGAAAAAGAAAGACGCCAGGGAGCTAAAAACCATTGTTCCGCATTACCATACTCTGCACGTGCACCAGTTACTTTCGTTTAGCCAACGCCGTTTCATATAGTATGACAAAAAGTGTTTCATATTTATATGTGACTCCTTTAGCATTGAGACACATGATTTAATGAGTAGTGTTTTTCAAAAATATACCCTAGATTCATAAGATTTAAAAAAAAATTATTATCTTTAACTGCATAATTCAGAAACATATGAGTCTAGTCAATGAAACAACAGGATAATGTATGAGACCAGGCCTCAAGCAGTTGATCTTACCTGGGTGTAGGTCCCTTGGGAGTGGTAGGTGCTTTCAGGGGCTTACTCCATCCCTCCAGGGTGTTTAGTGTGATTCTCCTGGGCTGGGCCTTGGACTTAGAGGCCTGGGTGTTCTTCCTGTCCTCGGAGAGCGGTTTGCGGGAGTTCTTTGTGGTGACAGGGGTGGAGGTCACGTCCTTATCCAGGAGCGGGCTGGGGGAGCCGCTCTCCCCTGTGGTCACACTCATCTTGGGGCTGACGTCGGCTGGGCGGGGCACCGGGGAGGCAGTCCGCGCCACTGCTGCCTTTTTGCCCTTTTTCTCAGGAGCGGACCCCGGCGTCTGCACCTCCAGTGTCGGACGCTCCTTCAGGGGGATCCCCAGCTCTCCCGCCGAAAATGTCACGAAGGAGCAGTAGCCATCAGTGGAGGACACAGCAAGGAAGGAACCATCCCTGGACCTGAGAGGGGATAGACGAGACTAAGCACGTATAATAAATACGCACGGTCTCATTTCAGGTGGTAGTGGATGTTGAAGTGCTCCACACTCACCAGGTGAGGTCGCTCAGTGTGTGGTAATGGATGTTGGAGATGAAGCCGAAGGGGAAGGTCTGCTGTGTGTCATACAGGAATACGGAGTCCTCGGAGGCCACAGCGAACACCAGGCGGTAAGGAAGCTGGAACGTGTTGGACAGCGGCTGGGCCGAGCCATCTTCGAGGAAAGTACAGAGACCAAAACAAAACACGAGGGGGAAGGGAATGAACTGCATTGAAACAGAAGAGAGCCTGAGAGGCTCGGAATATAAAATGACCAATTTTCTACTTTTTATTTAAAAAAAACATCTTGACTACCATTAAATAGATGCTACTAAATCATTTGGCTCTGAATTCTAACAGGAGTGAAATGTATTAAATAAAGCAGTGAGACTTTTAAAATATGGATCCAAATTACTGGTTTCCTACCTTCTCCCTTCTTAGTTCTGAGCTCAAAGAAGACGGGGCAGCAGCGTACAGCCAAAGTGGCCTTGGCAGGACAAGGGAGGTGCGCAATGGGCCTGAGGAAGAAAGAGACACAAATCACACCCCCAACTCGCTGTGCCTCATCTGCATTACAGCCTCAGTCTCACTGAACATGTCAGGACAGTCCGGGTAGGGAGCGATGCCAGATCCGTACCTCTTGAAGCTCTTGCGAGAGAAGACGTACGTCGTGTTAGTGACGTTCTCTCCTGCTTCCACACAGCCAGCTGCCAAAAAGAAAAACGGAAAGAGGACACTCCAGGATTGGTCAACTCACCCGTTATTGTGCCCCCCTTCCCCTGTGAACCACCCTCGCTCTAATATTAACGCTCAATCCAATCTGTTGAAAACCCTAAATTGTGCGCTGGGAGACGCAGCTCGTTCTCCTGCTACTGATACTACACTGTACTGCCGTCAGATGAAATGCAGCTTTAGTTACGGCTCTAGGACATCTGAGAGATTCTCCATGAGAAAGTAAAATCCTGATGATTTTCTGATCAAACCCAGCCTGCACAATATGTAAAAATGTTTCATGATAATAGCAAAATGTCTTTTCTCAACTGAAGCAAAGTATGAATAAGCTATGAAACAAACACTGGGGGGTTGGAGGAACCCTTCAGTAAGGAAAATAGGAGAAGCCAGAAGACAGGTGAACGTTAAAACGGCCATACCCGGGGCCAACAGGAAGGAGCCATCAGGTGTGAAGCTCAGCCGGCGGAAAAAGGACCTCATGCTGTCGTCGTGGAACATACGGTAGTTCTTTACCTGGGCGTAAACACACAAATTCATTCTCACAACTGTCCTGTTATTCACTCGTTCCATTTTCCTCTTTGGTCTCCTGTCCATGTTTAACGCGACACGTGTAATCTTTCCTCATGATCCTTTAAAAAAAACAAAGGAAGGGATTCATTTTCCATCCTGCAAGTATTTTCGCTTCGAATGCTGGTCAATGATGAAAACGAACAAACGCAACACTGCCACACATCTCTTGAGCTCTAAGCCAGGCCCAGATATGATACGAAGCCAGAACAGCATGGTTGGGTTTCAGCTCCAGCTTGGCTAGTGTAAACGCAACCGTACCGCGAGGGCTCCAAGTCTGCTAGCGTAAACGCAACCGTGCTAGCTTAAACAACTTGCATTCCCCAACACCAGGGCCCGGTGTCAGTTGTGTCCCCTGGGGAACTCGGAGCATACGACCCCTCTTAACTCACTGACCTCCCCCTCAGCTCCGGAGGACATCTTACTGACGCTGTAGGCCTTCTTCCTGGTCTGCGTGCTGTACACCCGCAACACCCTGATGGCCAGAAAAAGAACAGGTGAGAACATCCTAGCAGAACAGAAGCACTGCACTAAAAGACATGATGAAAGTAACAAATACCAAAAATCTTTTTACAATTCAGCAAACAAAGTTTAAAGTGAAAACTTTAAAGTGACTTTAAAGAGAAGTCTGCATAGTTTGTCTAGGCCCATGTTCCCATTTGGTGAGTCTATGACGGCTGATCTAATTAGAGCAACATGCGTTTGATTCAGACAGACCTGTCGCAGCTCAGTGTGGTAATATATTGTCCAAGGGGATCCCAGCTCACACCCTGCACATAGCTCTTGTGGTCATTGAAAATCCACATCTTCTGACCTGATTTAAATTTAAAAAAAAATTATTTGGGCAAGACCATTATATATTCAAAACATCATGATCAATGCGAAATGATTACATTTAATCAAACAAGCCCATTTACCAAGTTTTACAAGAAGAGGCAGGAGGTTGGAACAAGGAAGTAAAGTTTTGGCCGTCAAAGTTTCATCAGTTATGCCATTTTGCTTGCTTTATTCTCTTGTCAGCTGCAAACCAACCCTACCCTGTTAACGAGCCAAGCATGCTGATTAAGCTCTCTACCCTACCTTTTACATTTTAAAGGACCAATTCAATCGAGAACTGACTAATTTTTTCTGGCAACACAAGATCAGTGCCATAAACACTACTCTGCTCTTCGACAACATGATGATATCTTGATCTAGGACTCACCCTTAGTGACATCCCACATGATGGCGGTATTGTCCACAGACCCAGACACCATGAAGTTCCCATCACTGGTCCAGGAAATATCATACACGTCCTCTATGTGACCCCTACAGAAGACATTCCTCAACTGTTACATCAGTTGTTAGAGCTACAAATCCTTGTGGTTTTGGCGTTTACTTCCAGCAAAGCCTGTATTTTTCCAGTACTGAAACAAGTACTCTAATAATCAACTGATAATAAAAACGTATTAGCCAGGTATTTGCAGATTTTCAAAATGACAGAAAGTGAAGCAGTGTTCTTTTGCAGGGAAGAAACCAAGAAAATTATTTAATTAAACAACATTAAACTTTGCTGTGTAAGAACAAAGTGTCTTTTCACAACATTGCAAATTAAAGCATCCACATTGCTCAGCACTGGAAATTATTCTGAAGAGCTGTGACCAAATCAAAACTTTTACAACCTGTCAATCATTTTTAATAAAATTACTTTCAGTAGCGTTTTTCTTTTCTAGCCGTCTTGTTTCTAGTATTCATTAAAAAAAAAAAAGCCATTAAAATGAGGCAGTTTTGATTTGGGCTCAGCCACAGTTAGAAGGACTTAAATGTTAAAAAGTTTAAGAAAATTAGAACAATACATCTCACAATGCTCTAGAACACATCAGCAGTGATGTAACCTGGGGGTCACTGGGTGTTTCGGGCATTTAAACATCGCACCCTGGCCAAGGTCACCCAGCAGTGGCTAATCAGACCACGATTTGTGTCAGCAGCATTAGGCTGCAGATCTCCATGGCCCTCCTCTCCTTATTTAAAACCATCTTGAAGCTTTCTCTGCAGCCTCACTAATATTACAGGAGGCTCTCCTCCTCCACATTCCAGTGAGCTGAAGGCAATGTAGAGGGATTAGCCAGTGAAACCCCTGACGACAACCTCAATAGACATACACCTGGCCTTCATGCCCTGTGCCCGACAGCCATTGACCAGCCCTTCACAACTGGTCCTCTTCCTCTTGTAAACCTCCTTAAGCCGATCTTTCCATGGCATTGTCAGTTCCAGAAGGATGAAGTTCCTGGTTGACCCCAAGACCAGGAGGATGTCTGATCTCACGGTAGTCTTGACAATGTGCCTTAGGAACTGCGGTTTGCAGTTCCCATGGCCGGGTCGGCTACAAGTCCTGTGCAGTCGCCAGGATCCCTGCCAATGGTTTGGCTTTTGAAACGATGCTCTCCAGCTCTAACTAAGACGATTTGGGTGATGGGCCTTACACGCTTGCTGCTGCCAATTTCTGCGCTGATCACCTGTGCGGTGGTCTTCAACACCTGGTCATGGCACCAGCAGTGCCAACCCTCTCTAAGAGCTTTCTGGATTTGCTCCAGGTTTCCACTCCTGGAGATTCGCAGGCAATCTGGCGACTCCACTTTCCACCGGCTGTACGGGTTTGATAGGCTGGGAAGGACATTGTACACCGTCTAGACCAGGAACTTCCACTGTTGTCTCTGCCTGACAGATCAGTCCACGTGAGTCTCCTCTCCACTGCCCGCTTCCATCTCATCCAGGCTCCTTGCTGCCTCATCAACCATAGCTCAGCTGGACCTCTCCCCTTCCACAGCTACTCTGCACATCCTCTTGAACCAGCCTACATTTCTCCTTCCCCCTCGGAGTGTCGTACCAGGGGTTAAGAACGTTCCCAGAATGGCTCTTCCCTGGGACACTCCCACCAGAACACTGGTGGATCAATCAAGATGCTGTACTGACCCAGATCCTGCTCCCTGTGGGGGTCGTGGTAAGTACTCTTGGCATACAGGTCTATTTCCACACTTCGACCCCTGAAGCCGTTTCGTGAAGGGTAGTAAACAAAACAATAGAAAAACTCATGCATATCAGATTCTGCCACATCTCATGTTCTTTTAAACCAAAGGTGAGTGTTTGTCATTAAACCTCCAACAGAGCTTGAAACAAAGCTTGAGTCACTGAAACTCCAAATTACCCCTCCGCTTTTAAGTGTGAGGGAGAGTTTTTACATGCACATGCAAGCTACGTTCTCCAATGCACCAGGATAAGATTGGGTATAAAAATGGTGTAGATGTTTATAATTAACTTTGATATTTCCATATCATATTTGATATTCCATGTGTGAAAATGCAATGAAGCAGAATTTTAATTAGCTCTACTTGTTACTCCGGTATTAACTGATGACAGCATGCTAACCAGTTAGTAAAGAATTTGAATGAAACATACTAGTGTTAGCATGCGTTTTTACACACACACACACACACACACACACACACACACACACACACACACACACACACACACACACACACACACA
>JAOVYW010032791.1:6059-27107 GCA_025775045.1 Hiodon tergisus
CATGAGCCCAGTCCTGCTGCCACGCCAGGGGCGGAGACAGACAATGTGCCGGCCAATGCCAAGCCTATCACAGCCCCGCCCTCCGCCCCCTTTTCTGACACCCTGGAGGACCGCGAGAGGCGCGAATGGCATGAGCCCAGTCCTGCTGCCACGCCAGGGGCGGAGACAGACAATGTGCCGGCCAATGCCAAGCCTATCACAGCCCCTCCCTCCTCCCCCTTTTCTGAAACCCTGGCCTGCGTGGAGGATGAGGACTTCCCACGTTACCAGCGGTCCTGTTCCCTCGACTTGGGGGTTTGCCAGCCAGAGCCGTCCACCCCACAGAGACGCATCTCCCAGGGGTCCTATAAGGAGAAGTCTGTCCGTGAGTTTTACAACACGCCAATTGCACAAAACCTCCTCTCTTCTAAATGTTCTCTCTTACACAGCTATAATACTTCTGACAAACATCTTGCATGTACTTTCCAACAGTACTTTTTAAAAAGGTAGTGTTAATGTAACCCTGTGAACCACAAGTTAATGCAGAACAGTCGTGAAGGTGAGACTCTATAGCCGCGCTGTAACTTCTCCATATGAAACAATCCAATAAAATGATCTGTGCTCTAGGGCGAAAGATCAGGGTGTACTCCCCTAAGACCTTGAGACACGACTCCCTCAGCAGCCGCAGCCTGGATTGCCAGTACCTGGACCCTGGGCCTTCTCTGAGTGAGGATCTGGGCGCGGTTGCCCCTGACCTGCTCTCGTCACCCTGCCTATTCGCTCCACCAGGGGGACAGGGAGATTCGCAGCCCAGACCCTCTCCAGATCCACCTTACACGGGTCAGGGGCGGAGCAAGGTTGTGGTGGATCCTGGAGGCCGGGGTTTGTTGGAGAACCCTCTTCCCCAGCCGGGGAGCGACCAGGAGCGCCGGCGCTTCTCCGCGTCTGAGCTCATCTCCAGGCTGCAGCTCTCCCAGAGGAAGAGCTCATTCACCATGAAACTGGGCAAGTCCCTGTCCGCCCGCGTGGCGTCCAGGGATCGGCAGGTCCCGCGTAGCCTCAGCCCGAGCAGTGAGTGGCCGCTGGGAAGGCGCATATCTGTATAAAGGATGCTTTTCATATAACAGGAATTAGTTGAAAAATGTATTTTTTTTTATACGTATAGACGTATAGAAATGCTGTGGGTTGTGCACTGAATCTCAGAAGGGTGCGTGTTGCCTTTCTCTCTATCATGCAGACAAGCCTGGCTCGAGAGACCGCAGCTCGGCCGAGTCAAGTGACAGCGCCCCCATCAGCCCAATGGGACCAGGACCACAACTGCCCTCTGCTGACAGCAACATGTCACTGCATCGAGGAGGATCAAAATTTAGGTGATGATAGAAAAAACTATATTTTGTATTGTTCGAGAAACACAAAAGTTACAGTGAATGTCTTAATATAAAAACACCAAAGTATTGAGGTTTTTCTCATGCCAAGTTTAATACCTCTGGCATTGCCCACTGAACACATTTGTCAAGCTGACCTAAGCTGAAATAGCTGACCTGTACCAATACATTTTTCAGAAAACCCCCTTTAGTTTCTCACTCGGTACCATTGCACAATATTGTGTGTTATTGTAATGTAAAATTAAAAGGCGTAAAATTTTAATTGGTCTTCCCCGGGTTGGCATTGTATCACAATGTATCACAACACCTCCCCCCCCACCTCTTTTTCAGCACAAGAAAAGACTCCATAGAGGAGGGCATGTGCGCCCCCACCAGCCACACCTGTACCAAACGCCTGTCCCCCTCCCATCTAAGTGTGAGGAAGGACTCCATAGAGGAGGGCGTGTGCGCCCCCACCAGCCACACCTGTACCAAACGCCTGTCCCCCTCCCATCTAAGTGTGAGGAAGGACTCCATAGAGGAGGGCGTGTGCGCCCCCACCAGCCTCACCTGTACCAAACGCCTGTCACGCTTCCTGTCCAACTGTAAGAGTGTCCACTCCGTACACCTCTCGCTCTCCCTAATGTAATCCACTCTTTTTTATTAGAAGCTAATGTTTATTCATTCAGAAAATTTACATTTTATACAATATTGTCATATCAGTGGACCCATTCATATGAATAATAAATGCATATGAAATAATATTTAGGATTAGAAAAATATTTGAAATTTACATTAACTTTACATTTGGAGGCACAAGAACTGATCTGCCCCTTTCACCCGCCTTTCTCATCCCCCTCCCCACTCAGTGATACTGTACCAGGAGTACAGTGATGTTGCGATCAACAGAGAAATCCAACGGCAACAGGGAGCTGATCCAGGAGCAGAGGAGGAGGGAACCGGAGAGGAGGGGACTGGGGAAGTCACGCCTCCTGATAATCTCTCTCCAACCAGCTCCTTTTGCTCGTTAAGGGGATCCGCCTTTAACTTGTGGCAGGACATTCCCGACGTCCGGACTAGCGGCACGCTGGACTCCTTTAGCAACGAGGAACGGAAATTGCAAGAGGTGAGCAAATGGTAGAAGGTGAAGTGAGAGGGAGGAAACAAGGGAGGACAAATCCTGCAACCACACGCAGGGAGGGCACGGCTGTCGTGTGATTGGTTGCCCGTGAGCCTCCCTTTCGCTCTCCTCCAACTGACAATAGGCCAAATTTGAGCTGGTGACATCGGAGGCCTCCTACATCCGTAGCCTTGCCATTGCGGTGGACCACTTCATGCTCTCCCGGGAGCTGAGCGAGTGCCTTGGTGCCCAGGACAGGCAGTGGCTCTTCTCCAAGCTGCCCGATGTGAAGGAAGTCAGTGAGAGGTAGGAGTGGACTGGGTTGGTTTGGGTTGGGTTAGGGGCAGAAGAATGTGTGTAGAAACAATGTTTATGTTAGCTGGGATGTACTGCAGTATCACCAACCTGGTTCCATGTTACTCCCAGTAGGTTGCACTGTAGCCAACAGAGACCTATTCCTATCAAGTTTCAATAGATCAATCATGATCGAAAGTAATTCGAAATGCTTCCATGCTGTAGGTTTCTGCAGGCCCTGGAGCAAAGGCTAGAGGAGGACATCCTGCGCTTTGACGTTTGTGACATCGTGCTGGCACACTGCCCCGCCCTGCGCAGGGTCTACCTGCCTTATGTCACCAACCAGGCCTACCAAGAGCAAACTTACCAGCGTCTCCTGTGAGAAAATTACATTGACAGCTAGTGCTGGGATGTTTTCTGTATGATTGTGATTGCTGAGATGAAGGGGTTGTTTCCTGTGTGGCTGTTGGGATGAAGGGGTTGCTTCCTGTGTAGTTGTTTGGATGAGAGAATTAACATCTTGTTTAGTTGTTGAGATAAATCGATTCCCTTTTAGGGACTATGTTGATTATCTTCTTGTGTGAGCTTGTTTCCTCTAGAAGGAGATCCTTGAGGTGTTTGTCCTACTCAAATAATTTTTGAGATTCCAGAATTTCCTCTCGGCCTCAGGCAGGAAAATGCTCGTTTCTCCTCCATCCTCGCTCGTCTGGAGGAAGACCCCATCTGTCAACGCCTTTCCCTCACCTCCTTCCTCATTCTCCCCTTCCAGAGGATCACAAGGCTGAAGATGCTTGTGGAGGTATGGTCCTTCTGCACAGGGATTAATAGGAGGTTCTACCCTCAGAGGAGGTTCAAACACCATTTTGGATTTTCTCCGCTGCGCAGAGGCAAAAGTAGTGATATTTCAGTCGAGGGACACTCGCAGAAAAACCCACCCCTAAACAGATATTTATCACTTGTTACCTGTCAATGGTAAAACCAAAGCCATTCAGCCCAAATGGCATAGGTGAAAAGTAATTAAATAGTTACTTTGGTTAATGAAAGATGAAAGTTGAAAGTGTATATTGATATCTAACCTAATCTGGGGTTTAAAAATGTTTTTTTTGATCTAACCTAATCTGAGATTTTTAGAACTAGGTGATATTGTTTTTCCACATTCTGAAATGCCAAGGTTTTCATATCTGAGAGCTCAGAACTCTGGGAGTTAAAGAGTTAATGAAAGTCGTCTTTAAACAAGACACGTGAGCAGATTGAACCAAAGCAAGCCCAGCCGTGAATACAGATGGTGCCCTCTTAGCTTAGTTACATGAAGAATGACAGGTATGCTATCACAGTGCAAGCTTGCCCGATAAATGTAATTGTTTCAGAACATCCTGAAGAGGACGACACCAGGATCTCGAGATGAGGACACAGCCACCAAGGCTTTTAATGAGCTAAAAAAGGTGATTTGCCTGCTGTCCGATTAATCCATTATTCAGGTAGATTTTCATAATTTCTTAATCCCCTGCATGCACCATATTCACGATCTGAGCATGTCGACAAATCCCAGCTGTATCTAAACGGTCCAGTTCAGTGTTTTGTGTGTTTGGTGTAATTAGCACAAGGCAATGCTTCTGGCGCCAAATAGAGGACCTACATTTTACCAACGAGCGAATAGCTTTCAGGGGCGGGACATTGCACTACATTTTCACCTAAGGACACATGAGTAAATGAAATAATGCTCTAGCGTGCACACACAGGACGGTCGTGCTTTGACGTAAGTGAAGAACACAGGGGCGCTGTCTCTTTGTTCACCAAAATACTTTCCCACAACAGCGTTGTCCAGCCAGGAGTTTCTTAGTTTTCCTCTGCTCTGTTGCAAACGTTTGCCCGTGGCTGTACTGTGCAACAAGAGCAAGTCGTTGGTCCCATTAATTAGGCTTCAAACAACAATTTCTCTAGAGTATTCTAGGCCATAATCAATCAATGAGATAGACAAAAACTTCTACACTTGTTAATGAGGTAAATGTGTTCAATGATTAATGCTTTAAAACTGTGTCTGTGAAAGCTTACACTAACGGGTGTATGTATTTTCCCCATGACATAAAAAAAAAACCTTCAGTAATCTCCATCTTCCTTCTTCTTGGAAGCTCATTAAGGAATGTAACTCCAGTGTTCAGTCAATGAAGAGAACAGAAGAACTCATCCACCTGAATAAGAAAATCCACTTTGAGGGCAAGGTAGAGTAACGCTCGCATCCACAGAAACTGCTTAGTTCAAACAAGAGTCATGCAAAACGTTCGTTTAGAAAAGCAAATGAGATGGAAAGGTAGAGTACCGCTCGCATCCACAGAAACTTTGTTCAAACAAGAGTCCTGCAAAACTTTCGTTTTGCATGACTTGCAAGTGAGAGGAAATACCAACCTCAAGTAAACATCTGGCCTGCGGTTCTGCTCGGGGGGGCCATGAGTTTGGAGAGTGGCATATGGCGGGAACAGGCATATGGCGGGAACAGGGAGCTCGACTCGAACAGTGAAGAGAATACGCTGAAACTGAAAGGAAGAAACGGGTTTAAATTGAAATGTTTTGGTCTGCGTAGGGTATCAATGGGGAAAGTAGAAGACTGCAAAGTTATTTCGAATGACCAATTGTGCTAATGAGTTTTGCCCAGTCGCCATAAATTCTACCGCCACACACCGGGACGGCGAGGAAGTGCAACTAGTCTCCTAGGCGCCTTTGAGCCACCCGTCTCTACTTTCACGCTCTCAGCTACACGGCCCGCATGAGCGGTTCAGTGTTGGTTGGAGCCTGCAGGAGACGCTGGTTAGCTATGAGCCAATAGAAACCCTGCTGATTTAACCACCACAGCCTGAGCATGCACTGAAAAGACGTCGATTCTGTTCAGTGATGTGTAATGAACGTCGCTCTCGTTCAGCGATGTGTAATGGACGTTGCTCTCGTTCAGCGATGTGTAATGGACGTTGCTCTTGTTCAGCGATGTGTAATGAACGTCGCTCTCGTTCAGCGGTGTGTAATGGACATAGATTCTGTTCAGTGATGTGTAATGGACGTCGCTCTCGTTCAGTGATGTGTAATGGACGTTGCTCTTGTTCAGCGATGTATAATGGACGTTGATTCTGTTCAGCGGTGTGTAATGGATTTCTTGCTTTTAGATTTTCCCATTGATCTCTCAGTCCCGTTGGCTGGTGAAACATGGCGAATTACTGGAAGTGGACACACAGACTATGAGTATTTCTGGATCCAAGCTCAAGTTGCCCACGCGGGCCGTCTATCTGCATCTGTGCAATGACTGCCTTCTGTTGTCACGGAGAAAAGAGTGAGTGAAAAATCCTGGGCTGGGTTGGAGGGAAGAGGGTGGAGAATTGTGAGGGATGGAAGAGCTATGTGTGAAAGAGATGTCAGGTAGTTAACATTCCATGACTCAGGCTCAAGTTGTGGCAGGAAGTTTGGAAAAACACAATAATTAACAGCATCACAGTTGATGCGACAGAGACCGCCTCTGCCCACAGTCCTGGCTCTGCGTTGCGCGTTGTCAGCTCCTCTCCGCTGTCGTGTCGCAGCGCCTGGAAGTTTGCAGTGTTCGCCCATGCCAAGATCGGGGAGCTGAAGGTGAAGGACCTGAGCCAGACCCTTCAGGACATCTCCGGCCATCTCTTCCATCTGCAGCTGTGTGAGGGTCAGCTGCTCAAGCACCAGGTCCTGCTGAAGGCCCGTACCGAGTGAGTAAGCAAGCCACACCGACCCATGCCAGAACGTGACGGCAACCGTCTGATGGCCACCGGTGATGTTTCGGGGTCTGTGCAGGAGCGAGAGGCAGCGTTGGATCACGGCCATGGTGCCCTCGGATCAAGACACCAACGCTGGCCAGATGAGTGAGAATGGAGGTGATAGCTCTCGTAACGCTGATGGCTGTCTTTGTACCATCATCCCATGGCTCTCAGTCTGATTTTTCAGCTCCCTCTACGCTCTGCCCGAAGTTTTCGCTACACTGTTGCAGAGCTCTGACTGATCTGTTCTCTTGGGTTCAACAAGGATCGAAGGCTTTCACAGGTTTTCTGTTTGGTGATGCCCAGAACGATAAAAATACATTATCCAAATATTGTAAATGAGTTAATTATAAAGTAGCTAAATACTTTCACTGTATTTAGGACAGGAGCTTGATATTTTGAGTTTTTGATCTGAAGAAGATATTGCTAATATATGAAACTAACTCTGAAGCAGCTGTCTGGACTGTTTTAACTCATAACAATGCGTCTTCTGCAGATCTGTCTCAAGTTCAGTGCATCAAGAGCTACCAAGCCCAGGAGAACGATGAGCTAACCCTGGAGAAGGCAGATGTTTTGCAAGCCAAAACAATAACCAGTGACGGTAAATGGACAAGACAAAAAATTATCCTTTCCTCTGGCTTTCCAGCGAGGGACATTTTCTTTTCCACGACATGTGCTTTTCCTCTCACAGGCTGGGTCGAGGGGATCCGGTTATCTGATGGGGAGCGGGGCTGGTTCCCCAAAGCCTACGTGGAAGAGATTACAAGTCGCAGTGCACGACGCCGTAACCTCCGAGAGAACAACCGCATCAAGTGCGCTACGCAAAAGCTGGAGGAGGAGTTCCTGTAAATATTTCCATCAAGAAGCTTCCCTTTCACGTGGACACTGTCGCCTCCTACTGGCTGCATCCTGCCAGTACGCACCAATGTTACAGCACCGTTGTTTATCCTTTCCACCAATTATGTACTTTTGCATGTCAGTGTCACAAACACATTTGCGGAGAATTCGATTTTAACCAAGAAGGAAGGCTGTCCCAATTAATTAAAATACTGAATTTTTGGATTTTGTGGATATGCTCCACAATTTCCTAATTTTTAATTGTTTTGTTTTTTTAACCTACATTGAGGAACTGAACCACTGAATGACACAGAATGCACAAGTGGCAACAGTTACATTAAATTAATTTAAGTTACTTCATTTTTTTGGTGTTAATTAATGTCTTAGTTTGAATATCACTGTTTGCATTTTTTAATTAATCATGTTCTTGATTTTGTATCTCCCATCACAATGCAGGGAGCTTAAATATGCCCATGTGGCAAGTTCTTCAAGTTCTACACTACGTAGCTAAAAGTACGTGAACACCTGCTCGTCAAAAATCTCATTCCAAAATCATTAATATGTAGTTGTCCTCCCCCCCGCTATAACAACCTGTACTCTTTTGGGAAGGCTTTCTACTAGATTTTAGATCACTGCTGCGGGGAATTGCTCCGGTTCAGCCACAAGAGCATCAGTGAGGTTGGGCCCTGATGGTGGGGCAATTCATCCCGGGCCTTTTCATCCCAAAGGTGTCTGATGGGGTTATGGTCTGATCCTCAAGTTTTCTTAAGTCTTTAAGGTGGTACATGTGACACAAAATGTAAACTCAGCAATTTAATGCTTTCAATCTATTTTCAAGCCCTTTGACATTCATAATCATGCCTTCCTCCCAAGATGATCATTCTACATACATTTTAAGATGTTAAACAGAAACTTAAAGTGTCTTGTTTGTGATAGGCCCACCCACCTCTCCCAGCTTGCCTCCTTGCAGATGTGAAACGTTAACGATTTCATCACAGATTTGACAGTTAGGGACTGTCGTCCCTAAACAAAGCTCAGGTTAGCAACAGCAGCCTATAAACTACCACACAATTCTTTCAAATTTATGTGGGAAACAGTGACTGCTACTGTACTTTTTTGTTGTTTTAAGCACCCATTAATAAAGTTTCCTTTCAGCGAAACCTGCAGTTGCTTGTGTGGGCGTTTGGCCATTGTTCGTTCCAATTCTTAGTATTTAGGTGTTCCATTGATCATGATGATTAATACAACATCTCATATATCTTCTGGTCTGGCAGTTTCAGAAGAGGGGGTCGTTGCCCCTGCCTATCCTGTGCCACTGGTTCTGCACATGCGCCCCGTTGTCAGAAGAGGGGCAGATGCACGCGCAGTCCTCACAGCCTCAAAACATTACTCAGAATTTAAGTTGGTATTGAAGAGCTCCCCCGAGTGCTGCTATGAGGTAGAAGTTGCAGGTCCGAATCCGGCTTAGGTCATTCATCCGACTGTAATCAGGAGTGCCCCGGGGTGGTGACGCTCAATAGATAGGACATTAGAGTGGCAATTGTGAGGTGACAGCTAGAAATGACAGAAGCCTGTTTGACCACTAGAGGAGCTGTAAGTATACTTTCGACAAGCTCTTGTCATGGGCAGGATGCTTTGCTGTGATTTTTTTTTTCCGTCACAAATACATGAAATCTCAGCTCAACAGTCCTCTGAGTTCTTTCTAGGAAGGGTGAAATATAGACAAAAAAAACAGGTTCAAAGTTCTAGTATCCCACCTCTTGCAAACGTGGAATGACTGCCTTCTGTCGTTCCAGAGGAAAGCGTGAGTGTTAGGTGTTAGATAGTGGGGGTCAGGAGTGACGGCGGAGGGTAAGAATTTCTAAAGGACACAGATCAGAAGAATATGAGGAAGAAAAATAACTGTTGAGCTGTGGCAAAAGGATGATTGCACTTATTTATGTGGATCAATCTTTCTGCTGGACATGTGATAGTTGACAGGTCCTGGAGACGGCTTAAACTGCTCAGTAGTGTCTTCACATATAATTATTTGATCTGTAATTCTAGAGCTTTTCGGTTTGTCTGCAGTCTTCACTAAATCAAAAGGTGGCAGTCCTCGAGGGCCAGATACAATTAAACGTAGCCTCTGTTGACTGTCTGGTATTTTTTTTACTTTTATTACAATACAATTACTTTCGAACTCTTACCATTGCGTAGTAGGGGTAAATTCACTCAAATTTAAGTAAACGAGATAACGAGTCACAGCGCATGGCTGCAAAACCTCAGCGTGTTTTGCCTCATCAAGAGTGCTACGTGCTAGCCTATGTTGATTTCCGTCTGGAGACTTTGCATACCAACGGAAACTGTGGCCCCTTAGTGGTTGCGTCATAGCAGTGATCATGTATTTTTATCTCATTTTTTCTACTCACACAGTACCAGAGGCGCTTTTTGAATGTCAGCTCTGCACAAACTGCACTTTGCAGTGTACGTATAACTTGTTTTATTTAATACCGCACCCTTAAAAGCAATTGCATGAAAATATTAATTTCAGGGTTCTTGGCCTGCTGTCCTCATAGAGTACGGCAACCATGCTTACCTGTCAGTTCTTTCACATTTTTGTGTCAGGCAACAGATGTAATTGTTGTATAGCCTGTTAGAACATTAGTTTTAGAACTAATTTTTGATAGCTAATCTGTTGTCCCTAAACTTTTGTCTTCAAGATAACTGTGGCATCTGTACATATCCCCTTTGCTATTATTTTAGACAAATACTTAATAATAGTACCTCACTAACTACTGCGACTTTGCTTGTTGAGCAGAGAAATATTAACAGAATTTTAATTAAAAAAGGCCTTTCGAAGTTGGTGAGATTGACACTGGTTATAGACCACTAGACTGACTGTGGGCATCAGAGTATACCTATTATATGTTTCTTGCTCTCAAATTAATACTGTTTCTTTACAAATCAGATGCACCCAGGGTCTGAACAAAATATTCTGATAGAAAATAAGTTTGAACCAGTGACTCTTGGATATTCCATTCCTGTCAATCACAACTCGCCATCGATGTACGCTCTAATTCAAATCCTCGATCATACTCCCCTCCCTCTTTGAGTCCTGCTTCTGGGTTGGATCCAGGTGTGCGTCTCACGGGCAACACATGACAGCCGTTACCTAATGTTAACCCTTTCCTTCCCGCGGGGATCGGTGTCGTTCAAGATTACGGTGCCGCTGTCCGCAGTGCATGACTAGCTTCCCAGTGGTTTAAGGAGCATTGCACTGACCTACTCTCAGCATAACGGTCTTCCCAGTCACCGGACCTGGAGCCAATGGGGTACTTTCGGGATATTTTTGAAGGACTCCTGTGATTTTCTTGCGGAAGAGTGGTGTCACACTCGTTCTGCAGAATTCCCGACCCTGCTAGGCTGAACGCAGCATTAGCCATGCCTTTGGCAAAACATATTGTAGAGAGATTCAGGATGACTTTTTTTAAGAGGCACATTTTTGTGGATGCTGAATGGATAAATACACTTTCGGGGCTTCACGAGGCGCTGAGTACAGGATAGGGAGCCAGTCTTGACTCATTCCTGGGGTCGCATTTACACTAAAAGATGTGTGTGGTGTCCCCCCCTCATGGTTTATGTGGTTTTTGTTTTGGTTGATCAGAGGGAGTTTTTCATTCAGGCAACGCTTCTAATTCGCGACTGACAAAGCCTCACAGGAAGTAGTCGTTCTCCTATACAAACAAAAAAGAGGTCTGTCGGATATTCTGTCAACCTCATCCACATCGTTGTTTAGCAACCATGCGCAGTTCGTCAACTCTACTTACGGCACCTTTCCAGAATATCCGCACACTTCCCCTAGTAACGTTATTTACTGGCAACGCAATCCGCTTGTGGTGTAGTGGTTAAGGTGACAGGCTTGTTACCGTTAGGTTCAAAGTTTAAGTCCCCCTCCCCCAGCTGTTGTACCCTTCAGCAAGGTACTTAACCTGAATTGCTTTAGTAAAAATATCCAGCTGTGTAAATGGCTGTATCTAGAAATGGTAAGCTGTGTAAGTCGCTTTGGATAAAAGCGTCTGCTAAGAAACTGAAATGACTATTTGTAAATGTAAATGACTTCCTTTACACTAAACCACTGCTCATTTACATGATTTCCACAGTAGTAGTATGACACATTCTTTGAAACCAAGTTTCAGAAAACATTACTGACAAAACTGTTTGTCTTTCATAAAATTATTACTAATTCAAAGGAAATACATTTTTCAATTTTTTTTTTGCTGGTCTCATATAACTTGGCTGGCATAAGTAAGGAAGTTTGAAAACCACTTTGGCATCATGCCAGAGCCAGATAACTGTACTCGCATTGGAAACAAATTACGGCACACCTCAACTGTCTCACTTCTATTATATTATTATAATTCTGTTGCACTACAAAATTCATTTAACATATGTTGAGTTTTTTTGGCGAGAATATCCACTGGTGTCCTGATCGCCTCATTAACTCCACGTGAGTGACGTGAGTCATTCAGCTAGTCAGGTTATGCAAATGTCCATAGCTATAAATCCGGTGGTTCCAGTGCTAGGGTTAGCTCAATGGTAACATGATAGCTGAGAGACTTTCACAATCTCTAAATGGGGGATGCATACGCTATATCGCTGGTTCTCACTTCTCCAATTTTAACACAAACATTACAGTAGATACCAGCCCGCTGAAAAAAAAAATCGCTGGCTACTATTATAACAAAACATAACTTCTCAGTCTGCCACGAAACCGTGCAATTGAGAATAAGTCTTCACTTGCATGCCGTATTTTGATAAAGATTTATGTTTCGTTTCAAGGTATCGCGTCGACGGGGCTGCCCGGCACACAAGAGTGGTTTGCCGTTAAAAACGAAAACTGCAAGACAGCATCCATTTTCACCTCTGCAGAGATCATGTGGAGCATGCTGCACGACCGGAATGGCACTTTGAAACGCTAAGAAGTGGAAACTTAGCAGGAGGTTAGGAGAGGAAGTGACGCAGATATGTAGGAACACTTGGGGATTTATGCACAGCTCACTCCCACTGGCTTTATCTTGATTGCCCCCACCTGTCTGTGTGATTGTGCATCTCAACTAACATCCAGCTGTCTTTGCTTTGTACCTTACTTTGGTTTACATGAAAAACTTTATAAGTACGGCCCATAGATAACAAATTATGTTCTAAATTATTATTACGATAATATATTATTATAATAATAATATTTGTTTTCATAGAAGAATAACTAATGAAAATATTTCACTGTGTATTCTGCCTTATCGATCTTGATAATGCGGTGCTTTGCACACTGAAAGACTGCACACATACACATACACATGTTTGTTTGAAGAAGTCTGAGGGAGAGTGTTTCGCACTTTTGACGTGCAGGCCTAACAGACCTAATGTTTACAGATTTCGAGGACGTCCAGTTTTCCAACATTTAGGTCTACCTTTTCCTGGTAAAAGCCAAGCAAAGTGCAAATTTATTCCAAATGTATTGCAATTAATTGTCTAAACTATATTAAATAGAACGTTACACTGGAAAATGTGGGGGCAAATACGGTATTTCCCCCTGAAAAAACTGCACTGAAAGAAGTTTCAGGGATGGTGACGGAGTACCCAGTATCAGTTGTTTTTAGGTACGTTTCTTTAGTTTTTTTAAATACAGTTGCAAATAAAGATCAAAGAATATCACAATCTTAAATGCTTGCTGAAGACATTAAAACCTACAAGAGCAAAGATGGTTTCAGATAAAACTTCCCCATCCATTCCATTTTATTCATAACTACCTAACCTGTAAACCAATTTAATTTTAATGAAATGGCTGGATGTCACTAAAATCATGTTCCAGTCAACCAATCAAAAATGGCAAATAGAGGTTTTAATTTCTGCTGCTTCGGGCTTACATTCTTCTATAGTGGGTCTAACATTTTAATAAAATTGCAACCTTAGTTTCATCGGTGTATTCCCGGGCCTCTTCTGCGGTCTTTTATACGTTTGTGTCCAGTGTTCCATTCTCTTTACTCTACCCAACAAGCAATTATTATCAGCCTGATAATTTAAAGCATATTTGAGTAGCTTGCAGCGTGTGCACGACTTGGAAGAGGTCTGAGGGACCCTCAGGAAACTCCAGAGAAACTCTTTGACTGCTCTTTAGTTCTTTGGGGGGGGGGGGGGGCGTTCTACACACCGCGGCTTCATAAGGACAAATAATATACGTACCCCCTCTTGGATTCACCGCACTAAATAATGAACTAAAATAACAAACTAACATAAAGTGACTTCACCGAAGTTCGCATTGAGAGAAACGACTGATCTGTGGAGTTTTTTTTGTTACGTTCATTCTGGCTTTCCCTGGTTCCCTGCTCAGCTCCCCCCGACTCTCATCCAAACCACAGGGCCTTACCGAGGAAACTACGCTGTGGAGAAAGGCAATTGATAGTAATTCCCAGCAGTCATTTTACGATTTCCTCTCTCACGTGTCTGCATGGCAGACGCGTGCCACATATAATCATTTTTTAGTTGGTCAATTACTTAATTTCTCCCTGTAAAACTCTCAAAAAGAAACTCTAATGAAATCGTCAAAGAATCGGTTATAATGAATTGAAGCAAGGTGTGAAATGACACAGGTTGTTAATAATCACTTTCCGTTACAGATTTGTCATTATTGTTCTACATCACTGCTATCTCACCTCTTTGATTTGAACTCAAACACTTAAACGGAAACAGACTGATTGGTTTTATGTTTAATTTCTCTTTTCAACAGAAGCGTTTAGAAACTAGCTATTTCCCCTGCTTCCAAATAGACCTATCCTGTTTTTAACCACTGAAGCTGTTTCTTAGAGGCTTCAAATACTTTCTCTGATTGTGGAGTTTTGGAGGTTTTATGCGCTCTGTTCAAGTTCCTACGCTAGAGGGGTGGAGACCAGATGTATAAGAACCTCAAGCAGCTTAAGGGCGAAAACCACTTCGCCAAGATGTCTTCAATCGTTTCAGTGTCCCAGCCACAGACCACCTTTGCTTAAGGGAGAAGACAAAAAACCTCAAAAACGTAGCTTTTCACTTTTCACTTTTCAGTCGTTCACTTCTGTCTGAGAATTTCGGGTCAACTTTGACTAAAGGAAGAGAACAGCTGTGGAATATCAGCTCCATCATGTTCTCCTCTGAAGTCTGGTCCTGGTGCTACCTGACACTGCTTTTGCAGAACTTTGTCTGCGTTCACACAGCAATAACCTGCCGTGCAGGTACGCTCTGTGCCCAGAATCTGCAGGACGTATAGTATGCAAAGCTCCAAGTTGGAAAGTGACTCTAATCTTGTGGATTATGTTTTCAGGAGAAAAGAAACATTTCAACACTTGTGTGCCGTGCCCTGACAACGAGTATTCCGATGTCCCGGGCAACAGTTACTTCTGCCAGAAGTGCGATAGTTGTGATCAGGGTAAGTGGACGATTACCGATCCTCCCCGTCTCTGTCGAAGTGCCTGGATCAACCACTCTCTCGTTTCTGTCTATCTGTACACATTCTGAGCCTCACGCAGCCTGTGTAACACGGACAGCTAAAATTGATGACTGAGGTGTAAACCAAAAAAAGAAAAATGTTGTGTCTTAGAAGTCCATACAGATGTTTGGCTTCATACATACTATTTTGTGTGTGTGTGTGTGTGTGTGTTTTTTTTTTTTACAGAGTCAGGAAGTGAGGTTTTATCAGCCTGCACAAAGAAATCCAACAGCAAGTGTCAGTGTCGCACCGGATTTACACACCGGGATCCACAACAAACCATGTGCAAATGTGAAAAAGGGTCTGGACTAGTTGAGACAGGTAAAATAATGACCAAATGGCCATGGCATCTTAATGGAAAGATTTTCCTTTCTTGTGACAAACCTTTATGACAGTCCTGCTGGGGAAAGTAACATTGGACTTGTTTCTAAATTACATTGGACTTGTTTCTAAATTACATTGGACATGCTTAAATCTGATTGTCGGGTCTTTTCTATGAATTCATTTTTCTTTTTCTTTTTTCTTTCAGATTCAGGAAAAGAATGCCATAAATGTGAACATGGATTTTTCACCAGTGATGTCAACATGTCCTGTAAAAGATGGTCAGAGTATGTATAACCTCTGGATTTCAGATTCTGCCATAATGGAAAGCCATTGGTCAATGCCGTTTTGTGTTAACTATAATATATATGGGTGTATCAGATCCTGGGCTGAGAAGGGTCTCAGAGTGAGGCCTATCTTGCCAGTTTCGTTTCACTCAGTGAGCAGAGAGAGAAGCCAGAAGTTGCTGAAAAACACCCTTTCCTTCCTCCACCAGGTGTAAGAACACAGGAGTGAAAATCATAGGCTCGGAAACCAGTGATGTGATCTGCAATCAGCCCACACCAGGTGATGACAATGTCACATTTACGACCACCACTACCACCCCAGGTCAAAACCGCAGCATCCTCCCAGCAGCCCAGACCACCACCAGCACTTCCACCACCTTGGACCTCTCCTCCACCTCCAACCCATCCATGACCGGGTTGTTTGGGAAGAGTAGTATTGGTAAGTGTCTATGGTTCTCCTTCAGAATAAAGTTAAATTTGATTATTCAGATTGTTGAACCGTAGAAGCATGGAAATGAAACAGTTAATGCGTGGTAAAGAGTATGTTGTTGCTTTTTTTTAAAAAAAGACCATGTCATGTTTTGGAGGTGAGATTTTATGCTTTATATGAATGTCCTTAAAAAGGTCTTGCCTTCATTTAACATCCAATGAAGACATTGTTTCACCACCCAGACCCCATAAGGCTATAACTCTCTCCTTCTCCCTTTGCAGGGTGGATAATCTATGTTTTAGGCCTGATACTCTTCCCCCTCTCAGTCATGTCCTTTATACTGCTTATCATTCTCTATCTCAAGAACCGTAAGAAGCAGACGATAAAATCAGGTGTGTGTTTGGTTTTTACAGATGACAATTGCATTTTAGCAAAGGTTAGCAATCCTTTTCAATGCTTTTTTTGGTCATTCTGTTAAAATAAAGAAAAATATGATAAGGGACCCACAGCCTGAGACCCATTTAGCTTCTGAGGTCCTGGAATTTGAATCCTTTGAAACCTCTAGCTGTGTGACGTAGGTTGCCATGCCGGTTGTGGACCTGTTGTGTGTTGTGCTGCATGGTTTGATTGGTCTCACCATAGATACAGCCTGCCGCTTGCCTGTCGAGGAGTGTGGGGACAACAACTGGTCCTCTCTTGTCAAATCGATCCAGGACTTACCGTGAAGTGGCGACACATCGTTCAGACTTTTCCTTAGCCCTTTGGACTCAGGATGGACTTTGGACTTCTTGGCCCTCAGTCCAGAATGGTACCTGGATCTGGTTTCCTGCCATTGGGACTTGAAAAAAAATCTTTGGACAAACACGCTTATAGAGATATTACTTTTAATCTATCTATCTATTTTGGGAAGCAGCAGTACTAAGAGATTTCGAAATCTCGATGAAACTTTTGTCTGCTGTCTATAGTCAATGTAGACACTATGGATAGCAGAATGACTATGGAGTAATCAATTCCTTGAGAACTTTTTGCATCGTATAATGCTATATGCTTGTTTCATACTGGGTAAAGGTTCTTGAGCGTTATTATCAATAATCACTGATATTGCAGTGGATCGTCACAATTATAAAATAATGAATAAGAATGCAGTCTGAAGTTTGGTAATGCATTAACCACATTCGAGTACTGTGTATTAATCTGTGTTTTGATCGCTATGTTGGTCTTCAGATACAATCATTCAGAGTCATGGTTTCCAGTTAATCTGTATTTTATAAATGTATATGTCGAAGGCCATGCAACGGCAAGCCAGTTTTGCAGTGCAAAACAGTGCATTTAAAAAAAGAGTTTTTGCAATGTATCGTTTTTATTTTCTGAGATGATTTGATGATTATTACCATTTCAGTATTAATGGCGCTGCAATGGATTAAAAAGGAAGATGACACATAACTGATTGCCGATAATCACGGTGTGGGCACACATTTCAGAAATCCAAAGGGACTTTCCCTTTTCCTTTTAGTTTTTTCATCTGAAACCAGAGAGCCTGTGAGAGGTTGGAGGCTGGGAGGGTTGGCCAGGTTTCGTGCACGGATGTCTTGGCCTGGAAATTCCCCAGGTGCCAACGGGCCTTGCTGTGGAAACAGTAGTGAAAATAACTGACTGCTGCCATGTGTCTCCAAAGGTTGCTCATCCGTGACCTTTTTTGAGGCCCACGTTTGTGATGTCATCTGTTTACTACTGTTCAATAGGCTGTGCAGGTGGCAGACGAAGATTGTAAATAGTTAACCTGGTACTGCTGCCTGTCTGTCTAGCTCAGGTATCATGGTTAGTACTTAGTAACACACAGAAGAGTTTTCTGCGAGAGTCCCGCGGAGAAGGAGATGACTTGCTGCGTCCCGCAAAATATGTGTGTGTGTAACATGAAATGTAAACATGATGAAGGTAGCCTACGTAATTAAGTCTGTGCTCGAGATGCTGTTAGGCAGCCTAAACTGGCGGATAACTTGTTGTTTACACGGGGTTCCTTCCTGCTACTCTGTTGCCGACAGAATGGCAGAGGGAGAGGGAACCTGGGGATTTTTGTAACTTTTTAAATAAAGGGACATTCAGAACCAAAAAACCAGCCTTCAGGAAATCAGACATTTGGCAGTCCTTTCTCCATTGTATGTGACAGAGAGGGGAATCACTTACCTTTTGCCTGCTGCGATAATGCCAAAAGGTGCTAACATACAGCGGACACAAGTCTGGTTAGGGGCAAACACTTTGTGAGGTAGAAAGCAGGACCGAGAAACCAGCCTGCTTAGACTCTCGCATGTGGGCTTTAGCGGGCGGGGGCGGGACAAAAAATTACACATTTGTGCGGGAGCAGGACAGAATCTTGAGGGAGCAGACCTCTACATTCTTGTTCCGTAAGTTACCTAATAGCGTAAATTGAGCTAAATTATGTTAATGCTAAATGTCAATGCTGTTTTTTAAATAATTTCCTTTTATTATTATTTATAATAATAAATATAGAATTTATAGAATTTACTGAAGGGGTCACAGATGTCACAGTCCCAAATGGCAGTATTTACTTACATTCTTTTACCAACATTCTTTTGGTAATTATACTAAAATTTATGCGATGTATGACTTTAGAATACTATATTTTCTTGCTGGTATTCATGTGATAAAAGTCGGTATCAAGGGACCTAACGTGTTCCAGGAAAACATTCACCACACCATTACACCACCACCACCACCAACCTGCACAGTTGATACCAGGCAGTGCTGTGTTTGTGCCAATTCAATAAACTGGAGAAATGGATCGTTGGTTCCAGTGTTTTCATGTACACCCCTTGGTGACGATCACCAATCCTAATCAGCACCTTGAACCCTGCCCATCCTTTATCTATAGTAGACACAGCCGGCAGATAACCCCTCAAACAAAATGTCCCTGAAGAGAAACTCCAGTTCTTTCCTAGGCAACCACACCTCTGTTTGGTTACACAAGGTGGCATCTCTTAAAGCACACAAAAATGTATCGATGCCGTATTTGTAAAGATTTCAATTTTCCATTAGGGCTTACTTTGCAGCTGAGTCAGTTCATTTTAAAGAAATGAATGAGAAACAGAACAAGTAGGCCTATTTTAGCAAATTAATTTATTTTTGGGCTCAGTGGAAGCGCTATGGCGTCCCCCATGTCACAAAGCTCACATCACCTCAAACTGGTTTCTTGAACATGACAATGAGTTCATTGTACTCAAATGGCCTCCACAGTCACCAGATCTCAATCCAATAGAGCACCTTTGGGATGTGGTGAAACGGGATATTTGCATCATGGATGTGCAGCCGACAAATCTGCAGCAACTGCGTGATGCTATCATGTCAATATGGACCAAAATCTCTGAGGAATATTTCCAGCACATTGGCCCGTGCAGGCCAATCCCACATCTGACACCAGTTATCGGATGGCCAGTGGTGTATGTTATTGCTTGGAGTCTACTGTAAAGTAAAACACCGACCATCCTGTGAGGCACAGCAAACGGACTTCCTCACAAACCTGACTGCAGGGCACTTTACACATCCGCGAGGCAATAAAAAAAGAACCAGAAAAATAAAAATACAAGGAAGAAAAAAAAGAAGGGTTTCACTGCAGTCCTAATGAGACAGAAACCGCTGTGTTTTTCGTGTCCCTTAGAACTCTCATTGACAGGGAGGGGGCAGTCCGTCTGTCTTAGTTTTCTTTATTTCTTCTCATTCAGAGAAGCTTCTGCCCGCTGTGGCCGCTCTTTCTTCTGAAACAAAAGCCTTGACAGAGACATCGATCATAGTGGTTGCTTTGGTTTCTGTTCTTCGCACTGACCATGAATCATAGGTCCAACCCTAACCAAGATTGAGTCCAGCACTTTTAACCAGTACTGCAGAGAACACTTCTGGTATTAGAAGTGTGTTTTACACATAGAGAGGTTATATAAATCATGAATGATTTTTAAGAAGATTAACTTTAATAATTAACAGTCCATATAATATCCAATAGCATATGAAGTGAGTTTATTGACTTTATGAATAGCGCAGTTATTTTTACTTTTAATTTTAATTAAATTTTAAAACATTTTGTCCATGGAGCTCCTGAAATCATAAGGTATTGTACACACCGTTTGTAAGAGCTTTCTGACATTCTTTGCCACCAGGGGGCGTTTTTTTCCCTACTGTATTGTGCGATTTCATTGCTCATGTGACGGAGAGATAAATGTCAGAAGTGATGCGCTGTCAGCCACAGCACTGTTTGACGGAGCAGTATGACAGCAATCACGGGGGATATTCAAGAGTGTTATGTTACTAATGAGATGTTTAGATCCTATCCCCGTCAGTGTTGACATCATTGCATTCTGTGTTTAAGGCTGTAACCCACCTCAACACCACATAATACACACGCACAGTATCTCTTAAATTATCAGCGAATGAAATTTCAGCTCCTAGCGCTGTGCTTATAAGGAGGTCAAAATATAGCTATTTAAAAATAGGTTTTTTTCAAATTTTTGGCTTTGGTCCCACACTTTAAAAACAAGATGTTGAGTTTGGCGGACGTCACCTCTCAGAAGTTCCTACACTGATATTAAGTGGATTCTAATTCCATCTGAAAAATTCAATCCGTTTTTCACTTCAATTATAAAAATGTGCTATGTCAAATTAAAGCTGCCTGATTTTTTTATTAATACAATGCTGCCCCTGACCCGAGGATCAGCCAGTCAACCTCCGCATGGGTCTCTGCCTCCAGGTTCAGCACCACCGAGGACACTCCACCTCCCGCCAGCAACTCGGCCAGCTCTGCCAGACTCAGCAGGCGTATCTCCCCTGTGCTCTAGTCAATAGTGTCTTGGGTTATAGACTCCACCGAGGAAGGTGCAGAGCAACCAGATGCAGAGTATTGATTAACCACAGGTGTAGAGTAAAGATTCACCACAGGTGCAGAGTAAAGATGCACCACAGGTGCAGAGTAAAGATGCACAACAGATGCACATTAAAGATTCACCACAGATGCACAGTAAAGGTTCACCACAGATGCACAGTAAAGATGCACCACAGATCCACAGTAAAGATGCACCACAGATGCACAGTAAAGATGCACCACAGATCCACAGTAAAGATGCACCACAGATGCACAGTAAAGATGCACCA
>JAOVYW010032821.1:6722-26640 GCA_025775045.1 Hiodon tergisus
TAGAAGGTAGCTCAACCTGTAATAACTACTTACTTCAAAGGTAGCTCTACCTGTAATAACTAATTACCTAGAAGGTAGCTCAACCTGTAATAACCAATTATTATTAAGGTAGAAAGTGATCTCCTAAAGAGATTATGCCAAACATAATATAGTAACTCAACTGAGAAACGATTGAAGGTAGTCTTGGATTCATGAATTCATGAATCTGAACAGCAGCAGTAACGGCCCCAGTGGCTTAGACATTCAACCAAATGTCTTCTTTGTGTTTTAATTTTGTATTTTCTGGGCTGTGATTCGTCCTTAATTTGAGGCTAGGAAACCTATACCCGAATTTCTTGGTGGTTTTTACATGTTTTGTGAAATTAAATCTGCAAGCTGGGGTTGTGTCACAGACTGAATAAGTGAGGAGTAAAGGGCACGGATAGGGTTTACAAATTAAATTATATGCCTTGCAAGACCTTTGTGTTTATGAATTAAATTATATGCCTTGCAAGACCTTTGTGTTTATGAATTAAATTAAATGCCTTCCAAGACCTTTCAGGTGCTGATTGTTTTAATTAAACTTTTGTTAAAGAATTCGATGTTGAAACTGATGTTGTGTCATCATAGGGGTAACATTTAAAAAGGCATGAAAAAGATAAAAAATCTTGGTTTATCTAAGAGAGGATTGAGGTTTTTGTCTAATCTATGCAGGACATTAATTTGGCAATGGATTTACTACTCTGTCAGTAGGCTTTGAAGGAAAGGGGTTTATGTTAAAGGGATGTAATATCCCAAAGGGTTATCGATTTATCTTTTGATTTTATTGAAGCAGGTCTCTTGAGACAGTTGCCTCTTGTGTCAGTTAGACTGCGATTTGAAAGACACATCATTCTTCATTAAGACGGTGTCTGTTTAATTGTTGGGGCTTGGGGGGGTAAAGCAGATTCTATTTTCGGTAATAACCATTTAAGCTGGACTACCCTTTGGATGTTTGTCTGTGGCACACAAATGTGCCACGGATCCTGCTCCATGGCTGTCCTGGTCGGCAGACCACATCCGGCACATGGGCTAGGGTGCACTACTAGATCTCGTAGAGCTGGAGATCTCTTTATTCTATAATAACATTCCAACGATTGAGTTCAAATGACTTATTTCGACCTACAGTCATCAAGCCTTTTTTCAAGGCCAACAAGGTTTGCATTGTGCTAAAATTCCAGTGGCCTACATTGGCACATCAGCAAAGCTGATGGATCATTGCCGGTTTTTTTTTGGGAAAATCGCATCTTTTCCGATGATTCGTTCGATTGTGACATCCATCCTAAGTCATGACAAACACATGTGACAGCAGTCTCAGAGTTAGTTAACGGTGGTGTTACTGGTGTAAGATCAAGGGATGTGGTACTTGGTTCCATAATGCTAAGGGTCAGTCCATTGAAAGGGCCTACAAATGTGTGGCATGGACCATTGTGTCATGAAGTATCTTATTTATTAATGCTGCTGATATACCCGTAACTTATCTTTGCTCTATAGTTATTCACACTTTGAATGCAGACTTATAAATGAATGTGGTAATATAATGCGTAACAGGTTTATAACATTATAACACAACCCAAAGCTACACCAGGGTAATCAGCTGTTATTTCTCTTTTCTCACCGTGGTTTGGTGGGCGGTGGCGGGGATGGGAACCTGCCGGTTCCTTCCAGATCTTCACTGTGCAGCTTTCCCTCGGGGAGCAGTTCTGGGAGGCGGAGGGGACCAGCATCAAGAAGGCCCAGCATTGCACGGCGTCCAAGGCCCTTAGGGAGACCAGCCTGCCCCGTCCCTCCCCTCGCTCGCCCAAGGTGGACATCAACAGCAACCCAGGTAGTGAGGGAGAAGTCCCAGCCATCACCCAGGTGGTGAGGGAGAAGTCTCAGCCAAAACTCATCTCACTTACCCCCTTCCTCTCTCCAGTGTTTCAAAAATTCAGCTTCCACAGTTTGATATCATCTTTGTCTGGGTGATAGCTTTGCTGATGTGCCAATGTTGGCCGTGACGGTTGATGGGGTAGATTACTATTTACAGTCAACAGTTGATTTGATGGATTAATATCTCCAGTCAACGATTGATTAGACGGATCACTCTCGCTATTTAGCAGTTAATGAGATGGATTTCTAATTTTAGTTAGCAGTTGAAGTGATGGATTGCTATCCCCAGTCAATGGTTGGATGGATTTAATAAAACTTAATAAGCCAGATTTTTATGGTATGGATTTTGCACTGTCAATTTTGATACCATTCAGCCCTACTATCTTCAGTCTCCAGTCATCTGATGATGTGATGGATTTCTACCTCCAGTCAGCTGTTTATGGGATGGATTCCCATGCCCAGTCATGTTTATGAGATGAATTGTTATCTCTAGTCAGTGGTGTGATGAGATGGGTGGCTGTCTCCAGTCAGTGGTTTGATGAGATGAATTGTTATGTCTAGTCAGTGGTGTGATGAGATGATTGCTATCTCCAGTTAGTGGTTTGATGAGATGAATTTCTATCTCTAGTCAGTGGTTTGATGAGATGTGGAAAAGCATGTGGATAATTTATTATCTAATTTGTATAATAAATACATCACAGTCTATAAATATATCGGTCATATTACTGCTGAGTTTATTGTGCATTTTGTGCACTATATTGATTTTCTTTTTATTGTTGGTATTAACTACAGATATTCCCGTTTTCTCACAATGATTTTGCTGTCAGAGGGGTTCACCGGGGTGTTCTCTTGCAGGTAGCATCACCCCTACGGTGGAGCTCAACGGGCTGGCCATGAAGAGGGGGGAGCCTGCCATCTACAGACCACTGGACCCCAGTCCTGCGCCCAACTACAGAGCCAACTACAACTTCAGAGGGATGTTCAATCAGAGGTAACCACCCTAATATTTATTTCTCGTTTGCTTGGAGTGTGCCAGCTCACAGGCACCACAAAAAATACAGTAGAAATAATAGAAACCAGCTAGCCTCTCTCTCAAATACGACATCACACCTACTACTATTATTTTATTATGTTGATTTATTTAATGTAAATAAAGCCCTCTGTTTTGTTTTTAAATTAATCGATATTTGAGAAAATCCGGGACATATGCTCTGCTGGGTTCTTGGGTTGCACATGAGCAAGGTTCTGATCTATATGGAAGCACGACTAACGTTGGATTTTAGGGATTTCTCGGTTTCTCGATTTTGTTCTCTAGTTACTATGCAATACAAATGGTTAGCTACCATTAATGCAACTCTCAACGTCTCACAGTCTGGTTTTTATCTGACTGGACATGAGACCATTTCAGATTAAACAACTGATGCTAGCCTATTTGATTGGATATGGAGTTGGTCATTTGTTTGGAGATCCAGGATCAGTTTGGGGCTGGGAAATCTTAGATTTTCACTTTGGGGAAATCTGGATCTTTTATTTTTTTCTGGATTCCAATATGAATGTGATTATGCTAGGATATATGCTAGGATATAGCGATGATGATGAAGTTTAGCTAATATGGTTTGTGACCAAACCAATCTTTTAGCCCCTGCTAAAAATGTAATTATTTAAATTTGAGAACTAATTATGTTACCAGAATTATTACTACTGAGCCTGGCCAGATACACCTTAAACTTCAGTATGAGTCTGACAAAGAATAGCTAAATAGTGTTTCAGTATTGTGATTAGCAAATCCTGAGTAGCATTTTTTTTTTTAAACGGACCACTTCCCTATTATGATTAAGAGTATTGCTAAATCAGGTTTAAGGTTAACCTTACACTTTAAGCACTTATAATTTATCATGAGTTTCTGTCACCTATGATATTTATGATTGTGTGACAGTAGGTGCATTCAGCAGGGATTGGTTTGAAAGAACCACTGTCATTACATTCCTATCAGCTCAGTCAATATACCTTACAAGGTTGATTTAAGTCGTTTTAGCTCATGAGTGTTAACTCAACTCAACTCTTGTTTTTTTCATTTCCGTTTTTCATTGCACTTCGTCTATCTGTCGTGGCGATATGGATCAGAGGTGGCTGGGAGGAGCCTTTCGTTTTCGGTTTTTCGTTCTACCTTTGCCTGTTAATTATTTAATTGAAGACATTATTTTAAGTAGAAATGATCACACCAGCTGTTTCCAGGTGTAACTCGGATATTAATATAGCAGGTAGCTCAACGACCCATAGGCACTGCGGCACTTGAAGGCCGGCGTTGGCTGGGCTTGATAAAGAGTGACCTCCATATTTATGCCTCCCCTTCATAGTACAGTAGCATTAGCCGTAAACAGAAGAGATTTAAATGTAGTCCTATGTCCTATATAGATGTAATCCTATATTCCTATATTCCCGCATTTCTGCTCTAATGCACATGTCAGGTGATAATTTTCAGAGCACTACACAGGGCATTATGATATTAATTACAAATAATGACGCGGTACTAAAATAAAATCCCAGTATATGACCTAGAGGGGGCGCTGCAGTCTAATTTAAAACAATTCAATTGTGCTTTCTCTGTGTTGCGTGCACCCATTTTGTAGTATGTTAATATTTCTTAGATTGAATAAGAGTTTTCATTGTTCCGTTTCCCTGACACGTTCAGGCCAGTGAGGATGAATTATGTCCACATTTACAGAATGCTATTTTGAGGTCAAATAGCATTGCAGATCTTTTCATTCTTGCAGTGTGCCGCTCATTTTGGGGCAATTTATAGCATAAAAGTGTGTTCGGTTGGTCTTTTTGTTTTATATACAATTCAGGTGTATAAATTTCAGTGTAAATGTAATAAAACGCTCGTAAATAATGACTTGTAGGCCGTCTCCACTGGCACACTAAAAGTAAAACCAGTCGAGTCGTCCAGGAGGGAAAGCTTTTCTGCTACGAGTTTCTCTTCTCTGTCATGTGAGCGGCCAGAGCGCCAGCACAAAGACCAGGCCCAGTTTCCATCCTGTTTAGGCAAGGCGAAAACCCCACGGAGGAGCGGAGTTAACAAGGTGCCGTGGCAGGAAAATCCACGAGTGATGGAGTACAGCCTGATCTGCAGGGGCTTGTGTTTTCCCATCGAGGGAGTTTACAGCGCCTGCGAGAGTTGGGGTTTGGAGAACATTACGGCTCGAACACATCTGTTAGGCTGCTCAATCACCCCCCGTCGCATGAATTGAATGCTCTGAATGGTGTCCTATTTTATTTTATTTTCTGTTACATTTTAGCAGATGCCCTCTCCCTTCTCAGCTCACAGATTTATGCTTTATTCGTGTGTAGAGCAGAAAGAAATGACCGGCAGTACTAATTCAAGCCTTTCGGGTTAAGTGCCTTTTCCTGAGTTAGTGAGAACTATTTGTTTACTTTCTCAGATCTCACCACTTTGCAGTGCACTCTCCCATAGTTGACTATATCAGATTATTTCCATAAAGCTGTCGTTAACTTGTTAAAACAGACTCGATGTCACTTAATATGGTTGTGTATAAATGTATAAAGTCGAAGCACCCATTAGAATGAGACAGAGATAGAGAAAGAGAAATCGGACAGTATTACTGAAACCTACATCAGACCGGGAGCGGTTGAGGCCCTAGTGGTGTGTTGTGTTAATGCCAAGGAGCAGTGGTGGGGGGGTGGGGAGGTCACCCTTCTCTGGATCCTTCAAAGGCAGGGGCATTGTGCCCATTGGCTAGGCGAGCCAATGCTCAGTCGTATTTAGCAGGAACTGCTGACGTTCAATGCCTTGTTTTGAACAGGTAATTAATTAGCTGTTGGGAAAACAAAGAGGCGGCAAAAATACTGGCAGGAAAAATGAATCGAATCAATTTTGATTCCATGTTGTAGCATGTGGAAGAGTGTACTTTTGATAGCCGCTGTAAACTGTGTCAGTTCATAGTCTCGACCTCTTCAAGGGCTTCCCCTGCTCGCCTTGGGGTGTTGTTCCCCTTCTGCCGGGGAGAGCCTGTGTTCCCTCATGGCTGGAATACGGATTGTATCGGGGGGGGGGACCTTCCGCACTAATTTGGCTACGGCTGTAATGTTATGTCAGTGGCGGTCGGAGCACCGGTGGCGATGGCTATCGCAGCGCTCTCCAGTGATATTTCCTGGTGTGATACCAGGCTGAGGCCTGTCATTCCACTGGGGGCAAACTCAAAACCAGCGCTTGGAAACTTGCGTCAGCACATTGTCTCCTGCTTATTGTCATTTTGATAAAATGTGCATTAGCACTGTGGGAGATACCGAGAAGCAAACGTTTCACTTAGTTTATTAATATAAATCAATATATCAGCCATCTTTTAGTATTTCCCTGTTTTGGTATGTTTTAAAATGTAATTGAAATAGCAAAAACATAAACATTTTAATTCATGGCATGGTGTTAAGTTGTCTTTCACTGGTCATGGATAGCCATATCATCTCGTCGTCTTGTTCTTTGTAGAAATTTGTTCAGTTTAGTGTTTTTTGGTATCTTCCCGAGTTCCCCACTTTTTTTTTTCTCTGAGGTGATATCGTTGCTTCACCAAGTGGCCAACCGGCCAGACTTTGTTCCCATGTGTCTCGGTGACACCGAGTGGTGAATCACGCAGTTTCCACATAAACTGGGCGGCTTCTGGTGATGACGAGGCGCACAGTGCAGGGGATAGGGTTTTGAAAGAGGCTGTCTGCCTCTTAGGCTCTTCGATTTTGATAAGATAAGGTCACGACGCACACGCACAGGGGTGTTCATGTTCATGTCAGCGTTTTCTCGAGTATGCCTGTTTTCTCGAGTATGCCTGCCTGTCTGCTTTGCCTCTCACCAAGAGTGCCAATCATATTTGAAGAGGGAAGTTTGTACAGGATTACAAGATCGGCTGTGATTGGCCGTCACCGAGAGAAACTAAACATTTCTGTCTTTCTTATTCCTCTGGCTCTGGCTTCGGCCTCTCATGTCATGGTTTTTCTTGACAATCACGAAGAGCAGATGAGCCAGTTTGGTTAAGGATTTCAGATTTTTTCACTGTTCTCGTGACTAAAATATAGCCTGCAGTGTTGTTCAGGGACCTGTGTTAGGTTTGTATTGAGGAATGACACAGACACAACATGCGGGTGTTTACACTAACCTTGTTTTGGGTATGTGAGGATTATATTGATTCCACGTTTGTCCTGAATCTAAAAGCTTTTGTTTCCGTGGCTTAATGCATGTTTTGAAGTAGATGGCAATGTCATTTGGAGTGCATTTTAGTACAAGGACACATTTGTTTATTTTAAATGTGGCATGTTTCAGTTCAATTCAACACACCATGGGTCCTCAACCGCTCTCAGTCTGATGTAGGTTTCGCTGTCTCTCGTGCATGTTTCTCGTGAACTTTCTTGTGTACTTTCACACTCTTCAGATTGAACCCTTGGTAGGCACATACTCCAGCACGTCAATGCAGTGGGATGCCTTAGGATTAGCCGCGTGTGCACCCGATCCTAATCCTCTTCGTTAACAGACTGGGTGCACGCCTAAGGGTCACCGAAGGCAACGGAGCATTGCAAAAGTTAAGTCAAGCCCGGACAAAGTCACGGAAACAGCGTTGTAAACAATCGGGAGCCTGTGAGCGGACCTCTCCTTTATTAATCCACCGCCGGCCCTTGTGGAAGCGCCCTGGCATCGATCTGTCAGTCCGACGTCTCGCCGACGTGATATCTTCACACGGAGTCTTTGCCAAGAGTGAGGGGTCGCCAGGGGCTCTCTGCTTCCTAAGCACAGTTTATACAAACGCCCTCATTACGAGCAACAGGCCATCTTCACACAGACGACTCCCAGAATACCAAGGGCCGCGTCCAACGCGTTGAGATGGATTGCGCATAAATTACTCTGGCAGTGTTCCAGATGACAGAGATTCCTACAAACAGTGCAAGTCAGTGTGTTGGCACAGGGCTTTCTGTTGAGCAAGCTCTTGTAGAAGGAGAAGTAGAACATTAATCCAACATAAACAAAACGTATCAGAGGTTTATACTGAAGCAAGAGCCTGGGAGTCATTTTCCTGCCCTCTCACGCATTCGCTTTCTTGTAAATGTCTTCAGGCTCGTCTTCTTTGGAATTTTACCCTTCGCTGGCCTTCGTCTTCTTCGATCGGTGCGGGGAGGTCAGCCTGTCGTGGCAGAGGCAGGTGTTCAGTGCCTTCCCCCCCCCTTTCATCTGCGCCGGACAGTTGCCCAATTCACCGGCCTGGCGTTCAGCAGGCCGTGGGCTGGACCGCAGCAGAACGGCAGTCGGCGCTTGTGGTTTTGTCAGTGTTAATTGCACCGGGTCTGGCTCTCATCCTTATCGCCCAGCTGGCTTGCCGCCTGTTCCCCCTAGCGAGGGCCCCCTTCATTTTCCAGCGTGCATCTCGACACCCTTAAGTGGGCCCGAGCTCCTGGAAGTGCTGGCATGTCAGGGCCGGCGTGGGAGAAGGGTAAGCTCCGGGCCGGAATACCCCCGGTTTACTGTAACTCCTCGTCCGCCCTCCCCACCAGTTGCTCTCAGAGACTTTCTCCCTCTGACAGCTGTTGAGCGCTCTGTGAATGTTTGTTTGGGAAAGAGATGGTTGTTTTTTTGGCTGCGAGCTGTGACTGCAGTAAGAAAACAACAGGGTCCGTAAATCATAAAGTGTAGCTGGAGCGCATACAAAGGGTCTGAGTTAGCTTTGCCCACCTGCTCGAGAAGAACAGCCTGAACTCAATCTTTTCCTCAGAGAGTCCTGCGTCTACCTCCGCTAAGGTCAATTCTTGGTTTTAAAACCAAGGACTTACATAAACTACAGGGTGCATTGAAATACCGGTCAACTGCCTTATACGACTCTTCACATTCTACTATTAGGTTTGCTTTAAGAAAGTTACACATTGAACTATTAAGACGTGTTGGAAGGCTGAACGACATGACCGTGTGACATGGCCAAATGTGAGGATGTTGGCTCTAGCTTGACATCTTTTTGCTTGTCAACGTGTTTAATATTAACAATAGTAGAGCAAAACTCTGTTTATTGATAGTGAGCGATGGCTCCTGTTTAGAATAATTAAAAGTAATTTTCCAATAAATGTTATTTGTAGTCATCAGATAATAATGTTTCCTGGACGAAGCAGTCTCTCTGAATGACAAAACAAACAAATAAAAACACAGACTTAATAAAAATGTTCGATGGCGGGGGGGTTGTGCATCAGCTCCACCGAGCTGCTGCCAAGTAATTCAGGTGGCCCCCTCTGGGCCCCTCTGGGCCCCTCTGAAAGGTATCCAAGTTTTCAGTTACTGTAGCACAACATCCAGGGCTGGGTTTCTTTTGTGCTGAGATTGTGCCCTGGGCTGGGTTTTCTGAGCAACAGAAACGCTGAAATGAGTTGGCATTACAAGTCCGGACTCCACTGAGGGGGTACCTCTGACAGCGGCCCAGAGCCAAGAGTGGTTTTGCATTTACATGTTACTACCATACGCTGTTAAAATCGGCAACAGAGATTTTCGTTTTCATGAAGGTTTTTCCAATTTAACCGGAAAAAAAAACTCTCATCCCAATAATATAATTTCTGGCTTGTATACCACAAGGATGTGTAGTTTTGTTTTGAAGAGGCCTACTGAATCATCTTTTTCCAGAGAAGTCTGTATATATTTGATTCAAGATAGGGATTTGTCCGCCTGCTAGTGCGAACGTCAAGCCTGTGTGTCACATGACGAATCTGACCACGGCATGATTTCCCACAAACATCGGGTGTATTGCGTCCTGACCGCTGAATGACCTCAGAAGTGATTAAGTGTTTTACTTTTAGTGACCGACAGTCTGGGCCCTGATTGGTGATGTCACCCTTTTACTATATGTGTATGTATATATATATATATATATATATATATAGACACACACACACACACACACACACACACACACACACACAGAGTAATTTACACACAGTATTGTGCAAAAGGCACATGTAAAAAAAATTCTGTAAAGCGAAGTAGCTTTTAAAAATGATTAAATGAAAAGTTTCTAAATATAAAATAAAAACTTTAAAGGGCAGTAAACAGTAAAAACTATTTAAAAAAAACATGAAAACAACCAAAATATAAATTATTTGCTGTGACCATCCTTTGCCTTAAATACAGCTTCAGTTCTGTAAACTGTCGTGCAGTTTTATAAGACAATCTTATAGATCCTGAACAGCATCTTGGAGAACTTTCAACAGTTCTTCTACAGACTTTGTTTCGCTTGCTTCTGTCTACCCAGGGAATCCCAGAGAGCCTCGATGATGTTGAGATCAGGGCTCTGTGGAGCCCATACCATCTGTTGCAGAACTCCTTGGTCATCTTTCGGAAAAAGAGTGTTTAGAAATCTAAAATGAGTTATTTTCTAATTACACACTAGTGACAAAACATATATATATATATATATATATAATATAATAATATATAATATATATAATATATAATATTCCATGAATCAGCTTTGGTGACTTTGTTTTTGTATTGCACTTTCCAATCAGGATGTGATTCGAGTAAGCAAATTGTCCGTGTACGTCCTGGTGAGAACTACAAGATCTTGTACCTCATAAATTTGCTGGAGGGACATAAAAAAGGACTGTGCCAGACTATAAAGTTTTAAGGGAGAAATATTTCCTTTTCTATGCCTCACTTTAAACCTCAGCCTGCCTACATGCAGGCATGCATAATATTTATTTGATGTTTATACCGGACAGCTGGAAAAAAAAACCGTTTAGACAGATTGTCACCTTCAACAGTTTCATCACAGCATACTGATGCTTCCAGATGTGTTCATACTTTCGATGGAACCATGAATCTAATTTTTGACGACTAGGTAACAGAGGCTTCTGAAATTAATCTCGAAGCTTCCACATGTGCTTTCCATCGGGTCAACGACACAAACTGTGTTATAGTTGTGCCAGGCAGAACCGATTTATTAGAACCGGCGGTTATTTCTTGCTTGACGTCTCGTTTGTACAGCAGGTCGCACCAGGAGCAGAGGCCTGGTTGTCGAGTCATGGCACGTACAGGAATATTGACAGGAAGCAGAAGAGTCGGTTGTTGCATACAATATCAGAAATGTTCTTCCATCAAGAACAGAATGATTGTTGAAATTCATACCCCAATGGAGTAGTAATGGAGAAAGGTCAACCCTGAGGGCAAGGAATGGCGAATGATTTGATCTTCAGAAATCCCTTTACCCTTTCCATGTTTTAAATCATTTTGATTGTAAGGAGCCAGAGAATGCTAAATGTATCGGTAATGCTATAAAAACAGAATGTCCTCTCCATTGTTTTCCCCACATCTCGCTCAGACGAGGAAACGTTTTCTCACCCCTTCATTGGGGGGTTGAGAACCCCCCCCCGCCTCTGGGAAGTTCTTCTGTTTCCTCTCAAAACACCCTGTGCCCTGTGTCCACTCCATGTGGTGCTGCCTCCTGCAAGCCAGTCCCAGCCTTTGACAATTGGCCTTTTGTGTCCCCTGGGTACGTTACATGAAAAACAGTGGAGCCCTGGTAATGGGAGAGGACGCACAGCTGGGAGAGTGTGAAGGACTCCAGGGTTCTTCTCATGTTCTCACCAGACTGGGGGACTGTCGATATTGCCCCTACCCCACGTGAGGGCATGATTCCAGGAAGCATGGGGTCCATGGGGTCCACTTCCTGGGGAAGATCCATCGAGCTGCGCGTGATCACGGTCCATCTTTACCGGTTCTTTGGTTTATGCCTGCAGAATAACTTTATCCAGGCACAGCCTGGCTGCACTGGCATTCGTGGGGTCGTATTGGTGACTCTCAAGCCTGTTGCAAGGGGTTCTGGCACATTCAAGGGAAGTCCAGAGGCCAGTGGCCAACTAGCTATTCTTTTACATTTTCTATTGATATTTTTATGGGTTGTTTTTTTTTTTAAACATCTCTGTCTAGTCAATCTGTGAATAAGTCCCGCAGTGCCAAAGCCCAGGAAAGGAGCTGTATGAAGTCCGTATTCAGTCTGCAGTACTGAAATTAAGCCCATCCTTAAACCTGTCCTTCACAATATCACATGGAAGAATGCAGGCAGCTGTAATTGCTTTGCACTCACTGTACCTGCTGAATGTGATTTTGGATCAGTCATTGAGTGCTTTCACACGCCACTGCGCCGGCTCATGGCAGTGGCTGGGCCTGGAGTCACCTGCTGTCAGTACTCGTCAGGCTTGTCCTGTATATAGGAGAGCGGTTTTGTTAGCAATCCTGTTTGTGCGGCTCGTTGTACATCAGTGAACCGGTGAGAGAGCGGGCTGCGCGGCGCGGCCGTTGCTAGCTCGACTTTTCTGCCGGACCGAGACCCCTGGCACGTTGTCGGGCCAGGCCTGAAATTGGCTGTCCTGATTACTGCTCACCTGTGTTGAGAATGAGTTAGGGGGTGATCTACACTCCTGCCCTTTTTCAGTCGTAATGGGGTGTCTGTCTTAGAGTCGTGTGACAGGTCTTGAAGCTGAGGTTTAAAATGAAATTTTAAAAATAGCTGTGTTCGTCTATTTCTTAGTAAAACTATTAATGCAGGAAAAAGAGAAGAAGGAAAGATCTACAGCGTATTTCTCGTTAGCTGTGAATTGTTCTGTATTTCTCTTAACCACATAAAACACATATTTTTCCTTATAGTGCCAAGACGGGATTTGTGGTGAAACAGCCCTGAATTACACACAAGTGGCTTCTATGAAGAATTCCGTTTAGGCTTAGTCTGAACCTACTCAATCTTGGGCTTGTGTCCTACGTAACATGGTAATTCATAAATCATCGAGTATAAGAAAAATCTGAAAACGTAGCCAGCTTCTCAATGACTGACTTTTGGTATATGACTGTTATTCACTGACAAAACTGGATTCATTACTGATATGCTCTGCTTCGACCTACATGAGAGGCGGTTTCAGCGAAATGCGTGGCTCCGTGACATTAATCATTTTACGCTTGACTCAAATGGCGTCATCACACACATTCACATGCAGGCAAGCACACACGCTTATTGCAGCAGCCTTTCCCAGCGTGGTGGGCGTCTCTGTGCACCCGGCCATCCTAGGTGCTCTGGATTGGTCCTCACTCTGGATTGGGCTCGTGCTAATTCAGACCAGACGTGCCTCATTGGCACTCTTTGCGGTTGTTTTCAAGGCGCCGTGACGGCCGCCGCTTTCCCACGTCGCTCATAGGGCCCCCCCCCCCCTTCCCGCTGCACCTGTCAGCCGGACGGCGCAGGGCCAGGCCCAGTCCGGCACTGCTGCGCTGGTACCACCCCTCGCCAGCGGAGAACAGCTGACTAGCAGGGAAAGTGGCTGGGTCGTGGACAACTCAGAAAACAGACACTGTTTCTTGTGCTGAAGAGCCCGGCTTCTTTTCCAAAAATGTTTAAGTCTGGAGTAATGAGGACCCGCGGAGAAATGAGAGGTGTTCCGCACCGACAAGGGCCTAGGAAAAAAAACAGGGGGACCCAAATTCCTCCGGCTCCCATCACCCCAAGTTCCTTCAGCCCCCATAACCCCCAGTTCCTCCAGCCCCCATAACCCCCAGTTCCTCCAGCCCCCATAACCCCCATTTCCTTCAGCCCCCATAACCCCCAGTTCCTCCAGCCCCCATAACCCCCAGTTCCTCCAGCCCCCATAACCCCCAGTTCCTCCAGCCCCCATAACCCCCAGTTCCTCTAGCTGCTGTCACCTATTTTTCTTTTCAGAGGTTCTAACACTATCCTTGAATGGTAATACGTAATAAGTTAGTTTCACTGCAGTTGAGCTGAGGACACTTTGACATACTGTGCTCCTCCTCTGCCTGTGGTTTTATTTATTTACTTAGCTTTACTTTTGGTCCACTGCTTTGAGTCAGTGTGGAGTGGAGATATTAATTGCTCAGGAACATATTTCTGCCGGTGGCCGGGCCTTGCTGCTTGATTTCTAACTTCTCCCAGATGTATCCTGTTGGTATCGAATCTTAAAATTGGGATGATATTACAGGCCTCAAGACATAAATATAAAATCTATAACAAGAGAAAGTAAATTATGTCTATCTTAAAACTGGACAAAGCTGCATGAAGTCAGAAATGAAGGATTTTATCAAACGTCTGTCTGTGGCGAGTTCAGTCGTTTCTCGGTTCACGTGAGAAATAGACTTTTAGTTTGCTGTGTGTTCCAACCCCCCTGCCCTTAATCAAATAGTGCCGTCTAGGGCTTTGCAAAGGAAATGTGAATTTAACCTCTCGGTGGATTGTTGGTATTAATGTGCTGTTAAACAGCTATGCTTTTAGTATTCAGGAAGGAATGAAAAATCATTTTAAAGATCAGAATGCTTCCAAGAGAAAGACGCATATGATGGCAAATAAGGAAACATGTTACTGTGAACCATATGGCATATGCATTTAAATAGTCCTCTAATAATAATAGCAATAATAATAATAAGTAAAATGTGCTTTGATGGCAAATAAGTTTCTATAAATACTTGGCTGATATTCAGGAATGACAAAATGGTGCCTATGCTACCCATATTTTTAGTAATCACGGACCCTCACCTGTCAACCAAAATTGGTGACAAAAGGTGAATTAGGTAACAGAGGAAACCTAACACTTTTATAGTTTTTATATCGCCGGGTTGGTGTCCCATTGAGTTTACCAGGTCCTTCCCTGGGATGTTTATTTATTTATCTCTCCTGGGATACCTCTCTCCAGGTGGGAACAGGTGCTTCATCTGCTGAGTAGGCTGGATCAGGGATGGGGTGGGATTAGATACACAGTCCCTTCTTTCTGTTTAAAGTAGTTTGGGTAGAAATGAGAAACGGAGAGACAGACAAACATGGGCGCTCCTCTGCTTTATGCAGTTTAATGGCTGATGGGCCTTGCCCACCCTTTTTCCTACTGGCCTCTGAGTCATTTCTATGCACATTAATATTTTATTTTTATTTTTTTATTTGACCACTTTGCATTCTGGTAATAGTTTCATCCTGCATGTTAAAGATGCTGTAACAGAAGTGTTAGATGTTAAATGTTAAATACGCCTTCGCTGGGCATTACTGCAAAGCTTCTTCCCAGCTTGCTCTTCACACGCCGCGTTCTCCGGCAAAACGAAACGCACGCCCGGTCTGAGCGTGCAGCTGCTTGATTTAGCTGCGACCCTCGGGGGTGAAGGTCTGACGAAGGTGACCGCGGATCACGCGGTGCGGTCGCCCCCGGTGGGTCCCCGCAAGCGGCTCCCCTAAATCTGCTAAATGAACAGGCCCCTGACAGCTCAGCATGGGCGAGCCTGAGTTAAAGTGAAGAACGAGGGGGCATATATTCCATCCCTTTGTCTCCTGCTCCGTAAGCCGGAGCCGACAGAGAGCTGAGGCTTCGGCGTGTCGTCAACCTGCCATTGTTATGTAGTTGACCTCATGGGTGTAGAGACTCCTTATTTTGCCCTGGTTTTGGACATTAATAACTGCACTAATATGCTCCGAGACATAAATCTGCCCCTCACTGGTTTTCTAGCAGAGCTGGGACTGCATTCACAGCTATAGAATTATAAGAGCCAGAAAATAAATTTTTTGTCCCCGTGTGAGGAACAAGCAGGTTTTTTTTTTTTAACAATACAAAACTAATTTATCTCTTGTTTGTTTTAATGTTTCCTACCCGGTTTTGTCTCTTTTATTCCTTTAGAGTTGGGGCGGAAGGTCTGGTTGTCAAAGTGCATCCTTCCTTAATGCAACCGACGTATTTAAAATAATATTAAATTTTTTGGTTGAGTTTACACACAAACTTGTTCGTCTTTTTCACCCTTAAGCCCTAAACGTTGCCCTAAAATGAACGTTTTTCTTTGTTCCATGATGGGCTCAGGTGTCCACACCTGTTAATGTAATGCACTCTCTCGCTTACTCAGTCTTGCGCACACACTCAAACATGCTCGCACACACACACACGCGCGCGCACTATCACGCGCAAGCCGACACGCACACTCACGTTCACGACTTCACACACTCCCACAACATTACACAAGCATCTTGAAAAAGACCTGTTAGCCGCCTCAGTCTCTAAAGCAGAGCAGTGTCTATATATTCCATGTCTGGGCTGTGTACGGTAATAAAAGTGCCAAGTTTCGATAACTTAATCCTCTTATAAATCAAAAGCATTGTCCCCCCCCCCCCCATCTTTTCCTTTGTGGCCTTTTTCCAACCCAGGTACCATTACCCAGTGCCTAAGATATTTTACGTTCAGCTGACAGTAGGGAGTAGCGAGTTTATCGGAGAGGGGCGAACACGACAGGCCGCTCGACACAACGCGGCCATGAAGGCCCTCCAAGTGCTGCGTACCCAGCCGCTCCCGGAGAGACCACCTCAGGTAATGTCCTCCCGCGCCCCGTCACCGCCCTGCCATCAGATACGCCTTCCTTCCCAGCCCCTTTCACAGTTACTGATCAGTGCACCCCGCCTCCCACTTTTCTTTCTCTCTCTACTCGACAAAACCTTCAGGTAACGTTTCCAACGTGGGATAAATCATCCCCCTGCCGGAAATGGAATGACATTGTTCGCGAGATGCCTGGCGTCAGGAGAAGTTATTTAAGACCGGCTGGCACCTTGTTTGTGCTGTCTCGCACTTGCGTCTCCATAATGAGTGCTTTGTCACACATGGCTTCCGAGTGTTGCTTGACTAATTGAAGGACACTAAATACCCCACAGGCTTATCGTGTTCACTTCAGTGTGGGCTTGCATTTGTTGCGGTTTGTTGCTCCTTGGAAAAGGTATCCACTTGACTCTCCTTGTGGTCCTTGCTCAACGCAGCCTGGAGGGAAACCTAAAGTTTCGAAAATGACATCAACGAAGAAACGTGAGGTTTTTTATTTTGTCTTCTTCTTCTAGTAAATCATAAATGTCCAAGTTGCAGCGGCACTGGAACCTCACTGTGGTTGCATGCAGGAAATGGTGTGAAAAGAGAGAGTGTTTTTTAAAACCGCACGACATGGCTGACGTTCTTAAGCACCCCTGGGGTGATGTCATCTCCTTGACTGCAGAACAGAGCTACACAGTTAAACCTAAAATGAACACTGATCCGGGCCGAACAGGAGACACTCACCCGTCACGATAGACCCAGACCACAGCGCGCCAACGGCCCCCTCGACGAAGACGTGTTAAGCTGTCCCCGTGCTGCACGCGCCGCGTGCTGAGGAAGATGAAAGCGCCAACACAAGCTGATTGTGACTCGCGTTGGTTTTGCAAGGCGCTGTCCTTCCAGGCTGCAGTCCTGGGCAGCGCGATGGGGTCGGGTCCTGGGGAAAGGGGTTGAGGACGCGCTGAGGGGTGGGTTGTCTGAGCAGAAGCGCCTTCAGGGAATTAACTGTAACGTGATAAGGAACAGCGTCAGAGCGCTTTGTGTGAAGTATCGCATGGCGTTGTTTTTCTGCCGATGCGCTCCGGCCTACACCGGCTAGGGGGGAATACGGCGCGCCTTCCAGGTATTCTTTTGGCCCGAGCTGTTCTGTTTTCCTTCGCCTCTGTTTTATTAAGCATTCCGAAAAAAAGTGGGTTAGCTAAACGTTGCCTTGCTGTCGTGAGAGCTAATTCGGCAGACTATTGTTTGGTAAAGCCGTTCGTTAGACGTTAACGGGTGTGTTTGAGCTAACCGACAGCCAGCTTCATAGCCGTTGCATTTTGTAGTTTATACTTCTGGGTAACACATGATTGTCTGTCATTAAACTCATTTGAAGTCCAGAAGCCAAAATTGAACAGGTTTCCTCTTTCGACAGTCACATGACCATGTTGCACCAGCATACTGACCGACCCAGACACCTGACCGCACCTGACATTAGTGATCCCTGAAAGGCCAAGTTGTCACGGTTCCTTTTAGCGAGCCTGAGCAAAATCGGCGTAATCACCAGAGGATGCAAGACCAGGCCGCCTGTCCAGGAGGACAAACTGGAGCCTTGTGAAGAATCTTCCGGTGCGCCAGAACGTTCTGCCAATTCATTACTGCCTGAGTATCAGGTTCGGTGTCCTGATTACCCCAGAGGCGCACCCTCAAAGTGTGCCATTTAAGGATACGTTGGCCAATGTACATGTGAGGGGTAGAGAGAGACAACAATGGATGTCAAAAAAGGATCAGACTTCACGTTTTCCAGGTCTGTGGGTCTTCGAGGGGGGAAAAGTCTCATGGGTTTGACCGTTTCAGGACCCGGAGGAGAAGTGTGAGGAAGCGGAGAACGGCGATGTCAGCAAGTCTGAGATTAGCCTGGTGTACGAGATTGCGCTCAAGAGGAACCTGCCTGTCTGTTTTGAGGTAAAAAAAAAAAAGAGAGTGCAATGACTGTGTGTTATGTGGGTTTCGCTTCTCCCTCGTTCTGTAGGAGTTCCCAGAAGTTGCCCGAAAAGGGCCTGTTTCCCCCATCCTCCTCTTTCGTACAAGTGACAACATAATGGGATTAAGTGGCGCCTGAACTTTCCTGTTTCAGCGTAAGCACAGCCGGAACATAACACCCCACTCCCTGTCTTAAATGCTTGTCTGATATCTGACGGGTGAGATTCCACCATGTTAAAAGCGACAAAACAAGAGTTATGATGATGTGGAATATGTAAGCTGTTAGTGAGGACAGATGTGTTTATCTGCTTACCTTAGTCATGAATTCCTGGGCCCTTGTCATGTGTGGAACTGTTCGTAAAAACTATTGATATGATTAACTGTAAATATGGTTAACTGTGAATTTCCAAGTGAATCATCTATCATTGATTGATAAAAGGACTACCTTAAATTCAAACTATTCAGTATTTTAATGTAAATTGAAGTCATTGCTGTTGTCACTCTGTACGGTTTTATCTTCTCCCAGAAATGAGGAGACGGAACAAAAGCAGTATTTATTGTCAACACCGCGATCCATAATCCATGCAGTCACACACAAGAGTTTTGGTGTGGCCTGGACTCATCTTCATCCACGTGAAAATCTAGAATGTAAGCGTCTTAACGTTGCTAGAACTTTGGGCCAACAGAACACATTTTCTCGTTCACTGAAGATCAAAGTGATCTTCTTAACATGAAGAAGTTCACAGCTGCATTGGCTATTATGATGGTTATGAAAAGCGTACTGATGTTACTTAATGATTTTGAATGAATTATGCCGGGGGGTAAACTTGTGTCCCCTCAATCGTAAAGAGATTCCACCAAGACTAAACAGACACATAGGCCTTTGTCAGGTGATATCAAACAGATGTTGGCTTCAAAGATATCAATACATAAATCACTGAATTTGTTCAGTTGCCTTTTTTTGCAAAAAGATACAAGAGAAGGAGCTATCAGCCAAGAACCACCCATCACGTGCATTAAGTACCTTCCTTGAGGGCACGAATATCCACTGCTTGTACAAAAGGGCTATTCTTCAGTCTCTTGCATTATCCCACTGTGGCCCGATATTCTTGCCTCCCAAGAAACCCAAGTTGGGGAGGTCTCTTGTGCTCCATCGCTATGTTATTTTGTCTCCGAGGAGTAGAATCCGTTCGCATGAGTCGGAAGATGAAAGATCGACATCGAGTTTCCTCTGCGCGTTTCCTCCCGACAACCTGATCTGTGTCGTCAGGCGCGTGAGACAAGAGGCGAGACAGAGGATGTGCCGGGAGTCAGGGGCGTGTAAAAGACAGGCCCGGGAGCTGAAAACCCATCCCCCTGGTGCCGGATCCCATGTCGTCTGTGGGCATTGGCCGCCGGTCGTCTGCCGCCATCGGAGGACAAATCCCATCCACGCGCCAAGGTTTCCCCTCCAGCTCAGCGAAAACGGCCCCGCCTATGCACTTCAGCAGAGGAGTCTCCCTGTGAGACTTGCCGAAGGCCTGTCTGCGCCGTTTGCTGCATTGCCATGTCTATGGAAAGGGAGTGCCACTTCACCCTCCCTGTGTAGAGATGAGCCGATTAGCACAGAGAGTGCCACCTCACCCTCCCCGTGCAGCGATGAGCCGATTAGCACAGAGAGCGCCACCTCACCCTCCCCGTGTAGAGATGAGCCGATTAGCACAGAGAGTGCCACCTC
>JAOVYW010032830.1:0-24689 GCA_025775045.1 Hiodon tergisus
ACTAGCTTTATACGAATCCTTCATTCTAGACAATGCTAACTGGTACTTCATCTAAACGGTAATTCATAATGAATAAATAAACTGCTTGCTATTGATTTTTACCGAGCATAAGACATTCGATCATTTCATCTGTTCGACAAAGGCAGCTAAAATTCATCAGGACTCACAAGATACCTGCAAACGGTTATAACAGTTTTATCTTTAAGTGACCTGGATGAGTGAGTTTTATGATATTATCAATCAAAAGTTGCCTAACATTACATAACAGTAAAAGGCTTGATAAGAAAGGCTGGTTGGGCTGTGTTTTAATTTACAATGTAATGTATATACATGTGTATGGGGGGGTGTAGGCTTGGTAGTCACGTGCAGAAGATGAAGCAAAAAGTGAATGAAGGGGCGAGGTGGTAGCTGATTGGTTAGACCAAATTGCACTGGTTGAGATATAACTTAAAGTGAAGCTTTGGTTAGCTAGTAAACGTAAAACAGATAATGATATGCTTAGCTAATGATTGCCAACGTTTGGTTTTCAAATTATATATCAAAAGTTTTTCAAGTGGAATATTTCAACTTTATATTATTTTGACAGTCATTGGGAAATACACTTTATGGACAAAAGTATTGGGACACCACATTTGCCCTGTAATATATATATACTCAATAAATACACAATATGCTGGAGATTACTGACACTAAACTACAACATGCTATATTAGTGTTAATCCAATGTGCTTAATATTGAGTACCAATGTGAATATAAATACATACAGGCAAAATAATTGGGACACCTACACATTACACATACAGGAGCTTTTATGAAATCCCATTCTAAATCCACAGGCATTAATATCGAGAAACTAAAAATATCAAAAATATCTGGGAAGGCTTTCTACAAGATTTTGGAGTGTGTCTGTTGGAATTTTTGCCCATTCTTCCAGAAGAACGTTTGTGAGGTCAGACACTGATGTTGGACGAGAAGGCCTGGCTCGCAATTTCCGTTCTAGTTCATCCCAAATGTGTTCAATAGGGTTGAGGTCAGGGCTCTGTGCGGGCCAGTCAAGTTCTTCCTCACCAAACTCATCCAACCATGCCTTTATGGCCCTTGCTTTACACCACTCCATGCTTGGCATTGTGCTTGGTGATGTAAGGCTTGCATACAGCTGCTCGACCATGGAAACCCATGCTATGAAGCTCCTTTGTGCTGGTGCCAGGTTTGGAATGAGGAGAACTCTGCAGTTATTGAGTCAGCAGAGCATTGGCTACTTTTACGCACTATGCGCCTCAGCACTCGGTGACCCCGCTCTGTAACTTTACGCGTTCTGCCACTTCGTGGCTGAGTTGCTGTGGTTCCTAAACGCTTCCACTTTGCAATAATACCACTTACAGTTGATCATGGAATATCTAGGAGGGAAGAAATTTCACAAACTGACTTGCAACGGTGGCATCCTATTACAGATGCTCGAATTCAGTGAGCTCTTTAGAACAAATGTTTGTAAAGGCAGACTGCATGGCAAGGTGCTTGATTTTATACACCTGTGGCAATGGGACAGAATAAAACACCTGGATTCAATGATTAATAGGTGTGGCACAATACTTTTGTCCATATAGGGCACAATGAATTATTATGAAATATAATATGGTAACATTTTGAAGAGACGTTATGAAAAAGATTTAATAATAAACAGCATTTATTCTTGAATCATTTAAAAATAAAATGATATGTTGAATTACATTTAATTAATATTATTTATTTATTTCATTTTAAGTATTTAGGCCCTTCATCTGTACGCAGGTTCAGAAGTTCAAAGTAACTCTGTGGTGCCCTGCTTCCATGGCAGCAGACTCAGGCCATTGAACCGAAACGACTGGAACCAAACAGCCAAAATGCGTAAGTAAAAAGCATTGATTTGATTGATTACCTTTTGGTACAGATTAATTAAGTTTTATAGACACACTTGACAATTTGTCTTTGGAGATTTGTTATTGTTATTGAACAGATAATATTTCTGAGAGTTAGTCAGATGTTAACAGCTGTTTTCAGTGAAAACTTGGCTCAGAGGAGCAATAATCCACATGAGCTACAGCAATCGGTTGCATAATCAACACTACAAAGATTTCACAGCCGCAGATCGGTTAAATCCACTCAAATAGCACAAGGAATACGGAGCCAAATTGAGCTCAAAGGTATTGGGTCAAAAAGTAAAAATGTAAATGAAAAGAAAAATATTTCAAGGGGAGGCAAATTAATATATAAAAAAAAAATTTTTTTTTAATTGTAAACCAAAAATATTACATTTTTATTCATTCTTGTTGCAGTGTTATGATGCAATAAATGATTTATAACTTTGATAACTTGCATAAGGTGAACAGAGGAGCATGTTTATTATACAGTATACACTGGGCACATAACAACCAAATCTGTAAATCCTTTAATATGATGCTGCTTTTACCAAAGACAAGGTGCATCACAGTGTTTACGAACCCTTCTTTGGAACATAATAATTCCCCTCCATCCAGGTTGAGTGCTTCTTTCCCAAATCCTTTTACACAATATTCAAGCTTTTTTCCTCACATAGAAACCGGTGGAAAGTCAATTGTAATCAATGGTAATGAGACAGTTGGCTATGCTGCCATACTAAGGATGTGGCTGGTAACCCTGCCTCTACGTCAATACAGGGCCCCACACACGTTAATAAATTTGTGATAAACTTTGCTACATTTTTTCTCAGTGCATGAAGGGGGCGGGCATTGATTTAGCTTGTTTTTAAAGCAAACATAGGAGGGCACGAGACAGCAGTTGTCAGCTATTAAAGCTTACTGTGCTGCACTGCTCAGACAGCCCCAGTCACCAGAAACTAACTTGCAGCCTCAGCCTGCTAGATCACAGCGCACTACTATCCACCATGCAAGTTCCCAACTAACCTGTAAAACCTGCACAGTTCAGCTTGGTGGCTTGTGCATTCCCCTGCGGTTAGACACAGAGGCCACGGTTTCCCTCTTGAACCTCCACATTCCGCTGGCCCTACAATACCTCATCTGAGCTGAGTTGAAAAACCAGCAGGAAGCTAGTGTCATTGATCCAGCAAACGCTGCACCGTGGATGAATAACCTGGTGATTGCAAAAAAAAGATAACTGGTGATCTCCACTTCTGTGTGGATCTTAGACCTGTCGACAAAGCTGTCGTTCTTGACAGGTATCCCCTGTGCATATCAGAAGAACACACCGCTCAGTTTTATGGATTCCTCTGCCCAAGCAGTCTAGACCTTACAGTGTTTTCACAGCACTGTCCAAGCACCATCTCACCCAGTGCCACTCATCGAATCCACGGGGTGCTAAGAGTCAGCAGGAGGCCTTTCCCTGCGGCCATCCTGCACATCTCAGACCCTACCTCTCCTGCCCAGAGAGCATCTTTTCTCTGGCATGACAGAGTATCCTTTGCGCTTCTTGACCAACTCATTCTCTGGCTTTGCTTAAAAAAAAATGTGGCCTGGGACTGGATGCTGGCCTGACTTATTCAGCCCCACACTCGTCAGCCCCACACACCTGCAATGCCTTTGCTGCTTTAGGGGCTGTGCTCTCCCAGCTGGATGGGGGAAGCCAATCACTTTTGTGCTCTGGTCTCTCAGGCCTACCGACCAGTTCACTGCTATGAGGTTTGGGTTTATGTCTTGGCGTCTGAGCGATTGTATATTTTATCTTACAGCCACCGTTTGCACTCTGGACAGATCATCAGGCCCTTTCTAGCCGGTTGTCAACACCAGGCACAAGGTATCAACTTCAGCTCCTGCAGCCCGGGGACACTGCACAGTCATCCCTGATGCTCTCAGATCGCACATGCTAGCTATAGCGCATAAGGGTAACCTGGGCATAGTCAGGGTGAAGCAATGGTGTCGGGACCCAGTGTGATGGCCGGGCATCGACAGGGGCTTTGAAAACCTCGTCGGAGCACTGTCTGCCTTATCAGTGTGAAGACCGAGCCCCCTGCTGTACCTTACAGCACCACAACTGCTAAGCCTTGGGAGCACCTACATGCTGGACATTAACCAGGGATTGCATGGCGTTCCACGCCATCAGCACTTCCCGATTGTGGCTTACGGTCTACACTCCAAATGCACACTCTTCACATGCTGGGGGCTACCTTTAAGTCACCACAGCTCACAACAGGCCCCAGTGCACGTCATCTGAATTACTTTCCTTTTTGCAGGACGGGGGATTTTGTCAAAGCAATACTGCATTCTATTACCCCCAGGCTAATGGGGAAGTGGAACGGCACAACCAGACTGTAAATAACGGCATTTAGGCACACCTGGCAGTGGGATGCACATTTTCCACAGCTCTGCTGCACTACAGAGCCACGCAGCATTGCACTACGGGGAGTTCACCAGCAGTTCTTAGTCTCGGCCGCCAGCTCCAGCTACCACTCATTGGGCTCGGAGCCCGGGTAGTTTATAATCCATGCAGTCTCCATGCATCGGCGTAAGATAAAGATCACAGAGAGTAAGATCAAAACATCCCAGCCTTGGGTCTGGCAGCCTCATTGCGACTACAAGCGCTTTCTGGTCTGCATCCAGTTAAATGCCTTTCATGTTCTGTTCTGCGATATATTGACCCTTTTGGGGTTTATTTTAATGGCTGAATGATGCTGCTTGGAGGAGGGGGGAAAGTTGTGCATGTTCGCTACGACATTGCTACCGTTTCTAGAGTAATATACGATGGATGTTTGGGTTACGGCAGGGTTCTTAAAGAATAATAGGTTTCTCCTTACACTCATCCAGCAACATATGTTTACCTCATGCTAGATACAGACAATCCTCCACATTTAAGAAGGCCTATAGCAGTCAATAGCACATGTGGGTCTGTTTTCCTAATAAAAAATGACCAAATCTCTGTAAACACATCAATATTGTCCACCCTGAATTGGTCTTGAATCTCCCCCCACCAGTCACACTTGCAGTGATTTGTCACATTAAATAACCAGGTAATAACCTAAAATTTTTACAAATCTTGAACTAAACATACAGGTACGCCTGCACTTAAACTGGCAGTGACAAAATCTGGACTTAAGTGCCTTAATGTCAGTCATGCCTAGACAGGACCATCTCTCAGAGGAGCAAAGGTACTGCCTGACTTCTACATCCAATAATTTTATCGGCAGGACATCCAAGGGGTACAAAAACACCCACCAGCTTTACCTCCAATCTGAGCACTTTTTTGTGAGAACACAGACAAGCAGACTCTGCCAGTTATCTGGGAGGGGGGCAAAAATAGAATTTAAATTAATGGAGGCGAGCGATAACCATGTCTCTGCGGCTCTCATAACAAAGTGGGCGCCAGACGGAGCGTCCTTGACCAGGGGCCCCACAGGACCGTCCCTCCCGGGAGCAGAAATCCCACACAGTGCTGTCCCACCGCGGTGAAAACCGCTTGCGTGGTGGAGGCTTGCGAAACCTGGACACTTTATCTGCTCAGCCCCTCTGCCGTCTTTGATCATTTCAATTGCCAATCCATTTTCGCCTACTTGTGCTCGCTTTAAAAGCCTGTTGTCGAAGCCGATCCTCTCAGTAATGTGAACAGAGTGGAAGGCTGATTCAGTGCTCTTGAATGACGCCCCACAATGCAGGAATGACACTCGGTCCTTTCTTCTGCCTTTGTATATGCTGCGTTAAAACCCACAGAGGAGGAACTGCAAAGTACCGTCACGGGGAACCTTTAAGCACTAAAAACAAATGTAGGAGTTTATATCTAAGAGTGGAGTACCATAAATTCAGCACGCTGGAATACAACAGATGGCATTCATGAAGCAATCAATCGCCCCGCGCAGACAAGTGTACACAAATTTTATTTCCTCGGCGATACTGCACTGATAGCCCTTGGCTCACGCAGATATTCCTAGTGACTCACGGGGGTGAGCTCAGTGCTGGTTTGTCTGGGAACGGCGTGCGTGGCCTGGAGAGAGACCAAACTCGTTGGAATCTGGTGGGGACCGGTCCCACTTCAAGGCCATCTCCCAGGGCGGCAAGTTGAGCAGGGCTCTGTGCAGGATTGGCACCCGAGACCTTTGACTCTGTAGAAGGGGAAGCTCACTCCCATTCTGCTCCTCAGTGCAGTCGCGGAAGCACTCAGACTTAGGCTGACAACGGGCTCCGTAAGCAAGTACAGGAGTCACACTGATTTTGTCATAAAAATCGGCCCTCCCATACTAATTGCCATTATCCCGTTTAGCGTTTAGAGCTGTTCTGCCCCACCTCATTAGCGTGTACAATACCATCGCCACTCCCTTAGTTAATGAAACGGGCAATTAGTGTCAGTTGTTTGCGTACTTTGGATAACAATCAGGCCTGATTTTGGCCAGCCCTGCCCTTAAGGCACACCATGCCACAATCAAAAAAGAATTCCTGAAGAGCATTGGTAAATGTTCGATACCTATCTGTGAATCTTCCCAGGGGTGGCTGTCCTGCCAAAATCTGTCTAAGAGTAAGGATTAAAATCATAAAAACCCCTAGAACAACATACAGGCATCTGGAGGTCTTTCACATCCCCAGCAGCGTTCAAGGCCCCACAATCAGAAAGCCATGGGATGGGATACATTGCAGAGTAGCAGGATGGAGCCGTACGAGAGAAAGAGAAAGGGAAAGGGAAAGAGGAAGAAAACGAGATCGCAAAAAGGGAGACCTTTAAGCCGCGGCGGAGATCGCCAAACTTTTTGTTTGTTTTTTGTTATCTGCAACGTGTTTAGTTTTAGCCACCTCGGAGATCCCGGGAGGGACCCGGGCGGCTTGTGTTGTCTGTTTGGACACCCAGCTGGATCAAATAAAAAGCCGCACGTTAAACCAAAAAACCGGCGTAGATCCTGCTGCATGCTACAGCTGCATTCCGTAGGAAGAACCTCATACTAACGGTCAAGCATGGTGGTGGTAGGCCATCCGTCCGTGAAGCTAAAGCGAGGCTGGGTCATTCAATGATCCAAAATACACAAACAAGTCTACATCGTAATGAAGAATTTTGAAACTATTTTGAAAGTAAATGTCCAGCCCCAAAACCCCATTGAGATGTTGAGGCTGGAAAAAAAATGTTTAGGCTTAAAAAACCCCAAACGTCAGTTCTGCATGGAGGTGCGGACCAAAAAATCTTCCAAGGCACTGTGAGAGACTAAATGGTTAAAGTTAGGGAAAACCAATATCCCAATGCAGAAACACTTTATATAGTTTGCACAGTTCAGCCAGGATATTTTTAGACCAAAATTTTGTCAAAGTTGAAGTGAATAGCAAACTCAACAGATATAAGAAGGACACAGAGACACACAGAGTGAGATAACAGTAGGACTCGGGATATCATTTTTGCTACCTTGAAACATTTGTTTTCTGAAGCGTGTTTGCCAAAGTGAGAGGGAACAGGACAGCCCACGGTCCTTGGATTGTCTCACACGGGTACATGTGTAACCAATTATTGGTCAGCCTTTTTGAAACCATGCAACTATCCGCTACATCGCTGATGTTCATTCAACAACACAACATGCACACATGACAGCTCTGACACTTGCACTTTGCAGTGTTATATAGTTACATTTTTATTTTGTTTGCCAACCGAGAATCCAGAAGAAGACTGGAGCTGGGTGAGTACAAGTTGGCGTGAATTGCTTACCACTTACCACTTACCACTTACCACTTCCAGCGAACAATGTCGTCAAATTCCATGTTAGGGACGTGCCTAGGCCAGTCAGCGCTGAGCCCCCTGTATAAGCTATCTGGCCTGCAGTTGCTGGTAAATAATTCTGAGTACTTAACTGGTGATGCCAAACTGGGGGAAGGTGTGAAAAAGTAATTGGAGATTTAAACAGTAGGCCAATATGGGAAAAAGATTTTGCCTAAGGGTTAAAAATGACCTTCAGCCAAGAAGAACCTTTGTTTTCCCATCAACATATTTAAAGCCCTTTTTGTAACAGACTGCAAATGTATTCCAAAAAACATAATTCCAGATCTTACAAAACCCAACAATTACACTTTCAAAACGGCAGTGTTGCTTTTCCTGAGCTGCCCACACAGCCAATCCAAAATATTTGCATAAAAATGTTTTATTCATAAAACTTGCTCTTAGAAGTAACTCTGCATCAAAGAGATCAAACTCAATCAAAAATACAGAAAATGAAGTCTAAATATCCAAGGGGCATATCCCTGTCATGTCTTACCAGATGAAGTTATAAAAACTAACAAGATATGTCTGATGAACAGGAAGGCAAGATAAATCATTTTAACTATTTGCTCTTCAAAGAAGGAAAATATCATGCATTGGTTCTGAAGGAAATTATGTGATCAAAAATAAGATGGCAAATCTTGCTCAGTGGACAACACCATTCAGCCACTTGATTGCTTGCATTTCAATAGGTTTTAAGAACAAAAGCACACTCCACTGAAGTAGTGTATGGACTGGAATGTCCAGCTGCTGAACTCGGTAAGAACTTACAAACTAAAGAGGGAAGTAACCCAGGCCACTACAAAACTCAGACTTGTGCAAAATACACACCAAAAACAGATGGATATGAAATATAATAATAAAAAATACAGCCCGAATGAATACAGCCCGAATGGTTTTCCCTAGACAAGACGAGCAAGTGTCGGGGGTTGCTGCCAGACAGCTTGGCCGTGGGCCTGGGGTGTGCGAACACACGTTGGTCCCTGTGTTGTGGCACTGTGACTTTGTGCAAACACACGGCTGACAGAAGAGCAGGAGCCATAATTTTCTCACAGCGGAAACTCTGCTAAAGACTTGACTAAAACAAAGTCGACCTTGGTAAAAAACCCTCGAAAAGGACATAGCGAAGTGGCCTAGCAACCATGGGCAATCGCCAAGAATTATGGTTAAATCCCCACGGCAGCCACTTTCATATTAACATAGGTATTAACATGAGGTAATACCGCATGAGATATAACCTGGATTTTAAAAAAATAAAATAATAATTTTTAGGTAAATCTGCATTAACACAAAGGACAATTGTATTAATTTAACACAAATTAATAATGCCTTTCATTAAACATGACGTCAAAATTGCATGACAATGTTCTGATATATATTTCTGCATTAACAGTCTCACCGGTGAATATAATCCAGGGTTAAAGGGGAGGGCGGAGCTTTCAGGCTAGACTGACAGCGGACTTGCAGCTCTGTTCTTTCTCACCAACACAGCTCTGCTGATTCTAACCACTCATTGGAAGCAGAGCTAAAATTATTCTGTTAATCACTGGGTTTTCAAAGAACCGAGGTCTTCTTTCCACCCCCATGCTTTTTTTTTCACCCTGCAGAAACTTAAAATGCGTGACAGAAATCTCTTAAATAGCTGCAGTACCGGGCTGCTTCAGTTCACCCTGAGAGTGGCTTGCTTTGAAAAATAACTAAATGCAGTGTCAGAAAAAGGGCACCAATAAACTGGAGGTACAATGTCTCAGGGCCCTTAGGGATGTTCCTTTCCACTACTTTATGGTTGGGGGTGGGGCACTGATGTCATGGGTCTCTTAAGTGCTGCTGGGATGGGGTCGCGACCCCCCGACTCTGGGGCCGCGACACACAAACAGTGGGTCAGTCTGACGCATTCTCCTTTTATCTGCTGGGTGCAGCGGACAAAAGGGGCGAGAGAGCGAGCCTGTCACTACCTTCAGGTGCAAACACAGCCGCCACTTTCGCGCTGGGAGAGGCTGGCAAGGACCCCAGGTCAGTCCACTGTCGCTCTGCTTCTCCTTTAAGGATCTCACGGTAGAACACCAGGAGACAATACAGGATCTATACTAGTCCCCGGTGTTTAAACAATAGAAGGGAGGCATTTGTGCATTACAATCCCTCTCGAGTTTCTGAATGTGAAACCTGGGTCAAGTATGGGGGGAAAAAAACCATCCATTAAATAGATAATCACACAGCGAGGGGACGCACGCACGCGCAGCAACAATTAGCTCGAAGCTTTCATTCGTAAAGCTTATTTGCAAAAGAAAGAGCTAGATGGAGTCCTTCAACAATGGAATGGACACTCAACGCTATAGAAGCTGTGTAGGACTATTTGGAAAGAGAAAGTAAAGAGTCCCAGCACTCAGATCCTCCTTGTGTAAGCATCTGGAAAAAGCATTTTATGCAAGTTTCAGGATGCAATCAAGCACACAGACAGTTGAAACCGATTCCAAAGTTTTCACAATTTGTTTACATCAAGATATACTGTGTATAAATGTTGTTATTTAAATACAAATATATATGCAGCGAAGACATAAATTACACAGTATATAGCATAAAACGCAGAAATAGAATGAGGCAGCACTTCTAATACTAACACTGTATATTATGTATTTTTGTGTCACTAAAAATAATCTGATTGTGTTTCCTCATGTCCAGTTCTAAAACATACTTCCAGCTCCTGAGCTAACTCTCAGATTACCGAAGGCCCGCAGCAAAGCAACAATGCAGAACGCTTTGGCTTTGCTGTAGACCGTGTATTTTCAGGCTTTAGCATGTGTCAGAGAGCCTTACTGACTGACTGACAGACAGAGCGCTAATTAGCGCCTGTAGCGAGACGTATGCCTCAGAGGGCCTAAGTGCGGTCCACAAACCATACTCGAGCTGGACGGGGAACTACACAGCACCATTTTCAGTGTGGCTTCTGTTTGTTTTCGCACGACCGCAAACATGCCGCAGGGGTCCTCCTTCAGCAGTGGCAAGACTGAAAACTGAGACGCGCCTCGTTTACTGACCTGACATTTATACCAGTGACTCGTCAGAGTGTGGTGAACTTTGAATATGTCACTTTTGGCGTATTACAAGACTGAAACTAAAATATGTTTTAGCAAATGTCCTATACTAATATTTACTGTGGCAAAAATGATTATAAAACCGAACACAGTATTATCAGTGGTCACTAAGTGCTTTGAGATGGCTCAAGGGAGAGGAAATATAGTCAACTATAAAGACCATATAATGGTCGATGAACAGAAAGCATAAAAAAGAGTGAGAGGAGGTATATTTTCCTGTGCATAGCTTTTTATAGTTAACTAAGAAGGCCGGAGACAAACGTTTCTGCCCATTAGGAGTCGTGGAAGCCCTTGAAGACAGAAAAATCTGTTTGTCAGGACTAACGGGCAAGCTGATTCAGCACCTTCAGCACACCCAAGCTTCTGGTTTCACTGCAGCCCCGGGGGTGATCTGAGCAAACACACAAACACCCCTCAGACAAAAGCTAGTCGCCTTCATTCGACAAAATTGTCTCTACCCGAAAGGACAAAATTTGAGATGTTTCCCCCCGATAAGCATTCTAATCCTCAACGCTCCACAAGGACATGCCTGGGTATCGGGCGCGGTCATCACCACATGTCACGGACATGTGTTTCAGCTATCTGGGCTAATCATATGCACAAGAGGACACTGTATTTACAAAACCAAGCCACATATCCATACTCATAAAACATCACCTGGCGTTATCCATGTTATCAAAACCAAGGTTACAGGCACAAATGGTTGATCACAATTTCTAGGTCATTTAGCTGTAAAGTCCAGGAAAATGCAATTTGACATTTTACCAATTTAAACTGCTGGATATTTACTGAAGCAATCCAGGTGAAGTGCCTTGCTAAGGGCTACGACTGCAGGGCCAAACCTGGGACTTGGACTTTTGGTTCTAAATCCAACACCGATGAGATCATGATACTGACTAGCCGATTACACACTGAACAGAAGAGGCCTTCCTCACCTGAGTTGTACAGCTTTTGGTCCAAGGGAATAGGCAACCTGAGACGAGGGTGGAGACCGTGGAGGAGAAGAGCTCTGGAAAAGGGTTCTGAACAGGGGCAGCCATTGTCTCTGCCCCCTCCTTACTATTCCTACAGCGAGAAGAGAAGATTGTTCAGCTACAGGAATCTCAACACATTGGGCAATGAACAAGCCTTCATTACGCCTGGTCTTCATGAGTAGACCCGGTGTGTTATTTTCCCCAAGAGGGGAAGACCACTGCTGTACTCTCTGGCTGGTCATGGGATCTGAACTTCACTCGATTTAGCCGCTTAGCAGGAAATCAGGGCAACAGACAAAGTGTAAAATTCTGTACAGGACCATTTAAGCTCCATTTAAAAGAAAACTTGACGATTTGAATTTTTACATTTTACCCATTTAGAGAATGGCAGGTTGTGTAGCCCTTGACGAGCTGAACTTGTGCAAAGCAGGATTTTGGTAAATTGCTGAGCAACTGAGACGTGTAATAATGACTGCAGAAGACCTACAGAATGATGGATACACACAGTGAATCTGCTGGAGACTGCACACCCTAATCCCACAAGGCGAATGCAGGGCCAGACAGAGAGGAAAGCTCACATCTGACAGGAAGATAAAGACATGTGTGGCTAGTGTCTCCCACCTCATCAGCAGGGAGCTTGTGAGAAGGATTGCACAAACAAACACAGGCCCGGACCCTCTCAGCTGGATGGCGGTTTCGTTGCCTGGTAGCTGGTCCAGGACCAGGCTGACCCTCACTGGGGGTTGAGCGTAATCCCCCCCCCCACCCACTCCCCGCCTTATTGGAGCAGGGGCAGAAGACATGATAAACAGCATTCTCCTTTGTGTCTTGATTCTGCAGACTCAAGGAGATGGTGCGCTTAATCCATTCGGACTCAGAAGTGAAAAAAAGGCTTTGAGTAAAGAAAGGGGTATTGTCCCATATAATGTGAAGGGAGAAAAAGATTTTCACACCGTTGGATGCCAAAGCAAACTCTACATTGAAACGGCCCCACCGTTGGAACTCGTTAATCTACTCACAACAAACTAGCCGTGTAACAGGTGCTCGATGTAAATCCAAAGCTTTCTTCCGACTTTCAAAACCTGGTCTCGGGCACTAGTGCGCTCACCACAAGTGTTTACAGGTACAAAGTCTAAAGCAATTTGTTCAACACGACCTCAATGCCCTATTATTGAGAGCACAAGGCGTCCACTGTACTTCTGAAGGGAATCGTACTGGAAAAGCCATGACTGATCACACACGTTAAAGATTAACTTTAAAAAACTGGCGCAACACAAACACTGATACAGACACATTCAGGTGCACCGGAATGTTTTCTTTTATACATTATACACACATGTGCACAGATATCTTACATACATACACATATACTTACACACATATTAAATACAAATTAAGTTTAAGATCATGAAAGATTATCAACTTAAAAAAAAAAAAAAAAAACGCCAAACAAACACTTGCAGTACAGCACCAGGAAACACCGGAATATTCTCAGGGAGGAAGTGAGACATACCTACGGCCCCGGAGGAGAGCAGTCTTGCCATCCAGGGCACTCGGCGGAATAAAGGAAGACCCAGAGAACCCAGCCACACTATCCTTCTCGCCCCGAAAAAGGGCCACTTTCTCCCCCAGGCCTCCAGAAGGGTGCAAGCCCCCCAGGGCATTATTCATATCGCTGGCGGGGAGGGGCGTGGGGGGCTACGTCCGAGGCGTCATCTGGAACACAGCGGAACGGACGGGTTGGTATGGGGTCGTGTCTGGAGCGAAGGAAGCCCGACGGCGGACAGCCTTCCCCCGATCGGGCTGAGTGGGGGATGATCCCTCCTACCAAAACATGATCCACCACAATAAAGTTATTTTTAAAGTGATGACTCTGAAGTGAGCTCTCCTCCCTGGGGCACAGCAGCGTGTTAAAGCCCAGAAACCCGGCCTGCCAGAGCAGTTTCCACACAAGTCATTACTGGGTTTTTTTTTTCTTTTCTGCCAAGAGTTCCGACAACGGCCCTTCCACGAAACAGTCCTGTGCTGCCGGAACGCGGTGGCGCTCTACAACGATCCTCTGGCGGAGGCCCAGCTGCGTCTTTATCTCGGACTTTGCACCGCGCGCCGGGTCGCACTTTGACCTTGGCATAGCGACGGGCGCCCAGGGAGGCACAGAGTGTCCCAGACTGAGCTCTCAGACCTGGGCCATGACACCCATGGGAGCATGAGGGTAAAGCACCACGGGAGGTAATGTTTAACAGAGGCCTTGGAACAGACAAGCAAAACCCTGAGACTGTGCACGGCTAGGACACCCATTTCACTTTCTTATTAACTCCTACACCGAAATATTGAAAACTCTTCCAGAGGCCTCCAATCCAACTTTCATAAAGGAACTAGCTTTCCTGAACTCAATTAGGCACTGTGTTCACTTTCTGTGTTACATTCAAAATGCTTAAAATCACAAAATGAAAGTGTATCATTCCTACTGCGAACACGCAATGGTGTGTTGATATTATACCTTTGTGGCAGATACACCTGTGGCCATTCCCAGGTAAAGGAAAAGTCCAATGCAGCTTTCTGTGGCACTGCTCCACCTGCCTTTACTGAATGGTAGTGAGGGAGGTCTATGTATCTGTACCGGCCGCAAAGCCTGAACGCGGAAGAACCACAGAGGAAGTATGGTCACAGCACGACCACACCCGGGATCATTTACCACTACACTTAGACTGCCTAGATACTCCACTTAGTTACTAAACAGCAGCAAAGACAACTGATTCAGACCAAATTATTTCGGTCGGTTAGGCTACCATTGAACTAACCCTGTTAAGCACCACACTCGTTTTTTTCATGCTGTGAGCAGGTCGATGAGTGAGCGAGCCAACCAGTGTCACAGGCCCTCTCATCCCTACTCAACTCAACACTCTCTCTCCTCAGTGAAGGTGTGTTTAGCAGAGTGTAAAATCGGATGGAAGCCCCTTTACGCAGCAGTCAGAATCACAGTCGGTCCCTTCTGGACCAGAAAGGTTAGAAAGACACAATGTTTCAGACTTTACATAGGACATAAAAAATTAGGACTTGTACCCCTCTGTATCTGCATCGTGTTGTCCAGGACTGTTATGCTAAATGTATTGTGCCTTAACGACCACGCACCGCTGGTCACTTTGAATAAAAGCATCAACTGCGTGAATTTAAATTTAGCCAGAAGTAAGCAGGCTTATTAATCATCTCAGTGGAGCACCCCAACAGCTACGCGATAATTCTGACTATACTATACCATACTATATACTATAATGCTGAAGGACTGATTGGCGTTACACACACGCACTGGAGCTCCACATTCAGACATGCTCATCTGAGTGGCTGTCTGCTCGTGGAAGCTCAAGGTGCAGTTATTATTAGAACATCACGTGGAGAACTCAACCTGGAAGCCAGGAGCACGTCTCAGCAATGTCTCGCTCGCCAGGCGGACACCCCCCTCCCCCATGCATCCTCACCAGCAGCGCCCGTGACCTTGTGGCTGGACAGCACCACCCAAGCCCCCCCCGCCCTGCAAAATTCAGGCCGAATTTAAATGAAGGGAAATAAACACATTCACCACAATCCAGTCTGAAAACCTTGTTAAAACGTTGGAGGGCTCATGTGTTGTTTCTTACGCTGGAAACAGACCCACGTCAGTCGATAAATAAACATTACAGGAGCATGACTGAGCTATAGAATCCCGTGCTGCTAAAACAACAAAACACAGGACCTTGTGAAGAAATCTGGCATTAATACAGGGACTCGCTAACTGCCAGGGCAATGATAGGCGTATCCACGACTCATTCCAATGGGCAAATACAGGTGTGTACATTCGGCGGAAGGTCAAGAAGCATCATTGATTTCCCCTACTGTAAAGTTTAGACTAAATCAACTTCATTGGCATCCATAGACAAGGGCCATGACAGAGCCGGCAAACCGGGGCTATGAGCCAAAATGGCCTAAAATGAAACATCTCGAGATAAGTCAGCTCCAAATAGAATAAAACACAATAATAATAGACTCAGACTAGTTTACTGTTACTAAAGAAGTGACTTTAGCAGTTCTCACTGGATACAGCTAGTCCTGCACCATAGCATCTCTGTTTGGCACATTTTTCAATGTAACACTGGATGGTAGCTGACTCTCTGCTGCCACCTGCATCCAATATCGTGTCACAGAGCCTTTTTCCACTTAACCTGAAAACCCCCAGAAAGAAACAAGGGATGCAACGTCACTACCATACACTAGGGAACACGGGACGGAAATACAAAGACGTGTAATATTTTAAAACGTACATTTACTCGTCAAACACCGAAGGGGATGTGAACTGTAGCTTTCCAACACAACCTCTTTCTTTGCATATCCTAACTCAATCCCGAGCCCTTAGCACAAATAGATGCTTTCTGTTGTAAAGTCAATGCATTTCAATGCCAGTGACGAACATCTTATTAAAGTCATGTTAAATGAAAACGTTAAATTAAACGCGCCATGAATCCAGGCCAGTCCAACATTCTCTGAAACCTCCAGCAGCAACAGTCCTCTCCGTGCATTTTTAATGCGAAGAAAGGAGATACGCGAGTCAAGACATAATATTCGCACCCGTGGAGCTGACTTAAACTCACACGTTAAATGGAATATCAACTCAGCCATCCCAACAACCTGAAACGAGCTATATGAACCACCTAAACACAAATCTGAGTGGCACCATTGATACTGGGGATCATTGGCACAGACTTGGTTTTTGCTCATTTACAAACGCTATGGATGGACATACATGTTTTGTATTGGCTTTGATAAGCAGCTGGTGGTGTAGTGGTTAAGGTGACCAGGCTTGTAATCAAAATGTTGCTGGTTCAGATCCCACCCCAGCTGTTTTACCCTTGAGCAAGGTACTAAACCTGAATTTCTTCAGTAAAATATTCAGCTGTGTAAGTGGATGAATGTAGAAATTGTAAACTCTGGAAGTTGCTTTGGATAAAAGCAACTAAAATGTAAATAAGTGCTCAACAAAACGAGGCCTTATGTTAGTTTTAAATAATTCCAGCTGAACTATTTTATGTGCTTTCCACAAACAAGAATCTCTCTGGCGTGAGTGACTTGACGTCCCACCTATTCAAACTGCCTTCCATAAATGGTGTGTTTATCACTGACATTACCAAAGAGAATGGTTTTCAAATGTTGAATGGATCGCTGGTCCTATCTAGAACAATTTATGCTCCTTTGAGGACTGTAACCTTTCTAGCCCATGGGGACATATTCACAGACTCAAAATGCAAGAAACTATTGATAATGAGTTTGACCTTACACCTGCAATGACCTTAACCAAAAAACCTGATGGTCTGTTACAGTTATTCTAAATACTTTTACAATAACTATCCTATATAATGCTATATTTCATAGTCATCACATTTTCTGCAGAAAAAAGACTGGGATTAATACTTCCTGCTGACCTAACTATGACTATTTCGTCAGTCAGATATACTCAGAATTAGTAGAATCATCATTTCGCAGACCGATTATCTGCTATAATAAATAACATCGCTGGTTTTATTATTTTGATGGGCCAACTAGTGTTGAGTGCCAAAAGCAGTCTGCAGACCAATCACTACATACAGTGCCAAAGCATTTCAGATGAGGTCATTATCCAGCGTTAGCATAATGTAATAAAAAAAGATTATAGCTGGGGGGGCTTCAAGGTTTTCGGTTAATCAATTTAGACGGATTGATTAATGTGTCGAAAAATCGTGAGGCTTCGACGGTTGGCACGGTTATGATTTTCTCAGAGGGAACGTACCACCTGCTGCGTGCAAACTCAATATCGGGCTATTCGGCGATTTTAACTCCTAAAACAAGACAGCAGCTCTAAAGGTAACCTCTTTACCTTTAGAAAAGTACCTTGATATTAAGACTCGGCTGGTCTTGCTTCGGCTCGAAGCAACACTTCCAGTTCAGGGAGGCAAACCGACAAAATATCCGGCGTTAAGAAATAAAAAACCTTTAAAATGTACACGCATATCAGATGGGAAACCCACAAACTGCACAGCCTGACAAGAACAGGGGTTAGTTCCAAAGCTGTGACATAAATCAAAGCACGTTTCTGTAATACTTAACGCAACGCTAAAGCTATCGCAGGCTGCATTTCAGCAACTAAACTAAATTCATTAAGCTTCTTAAATGGGTAACTAAACTCTTTCTGAAGATATAGCAAAAGAAAGACTGGTCACGTCAACGAACCCTTTCTTTCTAACGTAAAATGACGAAAAATCAGGCGAACGCGTAGAACCCGTAAATAGACTACTTTTCTATAAATAATAATACTGTAATTAATTTGATTAAATCATGTAGAAGTGGCTAAAATATGAAACAGAAAAATACAAACAATTTCCACTGTGTAAACTGCATGGCCATGGGGTTTAAACATTACTTGAGCAGAACAGACCGAGTATAAATGATCTGGCACCAAATCAGCACATGAGCCACAATGGGTGGTTTTAGAATGTGCCTTTCCGGTTTTGTCTGTTTCCCCGACGCCCCAAATAAATGCTCTGTGGCTCCTGTTGCTTACAACAGTGTGTGTGACTAGTCAAGGCATTGGTATGTCTCTGTGGTTCCTGTTCCTTACAACAGTGTGTGTTACTGGTCAAGGCATTGGGATGTCTCTGTGGTTCCTGTTCCTTACAACAGTGTGTGTGACTGGTCAAGGCATTGTGATGTCTCTGTGGTTCCTGTTCCTTACAAAATGATTCCAACAGATGTCCTTGCTCGAATTCTTTTCACAAAGTGAATATTAGCAGTAGTAATACAAATTAAATTAAAATGAGAGGAGGAAGCCATTTGGGTGTGCATGGTAATCCCCTTATAAGCCCATTGTGCGTAATAGATATATGTTTTCTATTGGGTTGGAATGGTTCAGCTAGAACGATATATATTGTAGTGGGATTGTAACTGTCATTATAATCCCACCATTATTAACATCTGAAATGTAACTGAGAGTGTAAACATTTCAACATTACCAAGTGTATTAGTTTCCATAAATGTATTTCTCTCCAACTGTTGGGATTACTCACCTGTCAGCTCAATGTAAGATGAGTAGTTTTAAACTTGATGAAAATGTTTTTAAGACAGAACAAAAACACCTCTGTCCATCAATTAAACATTACTTTAAATGTACAGGGAGCTCTAACAAATAATGTAACAATGACGTAATTGCTAAAGGGGTGGCCTTAAATTGGGTTATTATTAAGGCTCTTCGCCACTGGTCTTAGTCCTGAGAAGGCAAATCGTGAGAAAACAATAAGGCTTGCATGATTGCATGTTCAATTCGTTTCTGTCAACATGAGAGAGAAAAAAAACTTTAAAAGTAAGAAGTTGTTTCACACTGTAACTGGATTTGGTGAGATGAGTGGACTCGCTTCGGGCAGTAGGTGGCAGTAGTTATGGGAATGACACCGACTATCAGTGACAATAAAAGTGCGAGAGAAGGGGTTTTCAATGTCGCTTTTCGTCACGTCAAATCAAGGTAGAATTCACGGATTTGAAAACAATCGGTGGTGTATTTCTCATGTACTGCCTTCGTAATAACTCGATTGTGTTGTATTTAAGGCAATACAATGTATTTTTTAGACGTCGTCCATTTAATTATATCACGTTTCGCAACAGTAAGTTTTTTTTCCTCTCGGAAGAGTACGTTCCAGCCGTGATGTGACTTGAAGAAATTAAAAATAGAAAACGTTTTAAAATCGGCGCATGTCCTTTAACGATAGGAGATTAATATATATATAATTTCTACACGTTTTAAACCACTGCTAAATAATATATATTTATGTTTTAATCAGTTTACATTTACTGGCGCAATGCAGTTTCTAAGACTGAAATTAAGTGATTCAGACGATTTGGTTAAGGTAATACAGAGTATAATAAATACGTAAGTAGGCCTATTACAAATAGTGTTTTACAAATGCAGTACAGTCACGAATGGGCCAAGCTTTAACTAGATTACATGATTAAAATAAACACAGTTAAACTTCACTAAACCGCTTAGAATAATTCATATCCTTGTTTCTTTTGGAAATAATGCTGTCTACGCGAAATGGAGATACGTCGTGATCATCACCATATTTCAAAGAAACACGTTGCTATCGACAACACTGCTAGTTACATCCCTTACTTGCAGTTCCCTTGATTCAGGTGTGCACCTCTTCTCTTCTGTCCCGACGATCTTTGAATGTCAGTTCTAGGTAGCCTACATTTACAGGTGCTCGTTGCCTCTCGTGCTGTACGTCATTAGCAACCATTCAGTTCCGTTCGTCAAAGTAAGATGCAATACAAATATAAATCTATTAATAAAGACAAATTCTCTAGCATGTTTATAAGTTCTGAATTAGCTCTCAGTTTTGAATACAACGAGGGAAAACGCATCCCTAGTGTTTGTTACTCGTGCAAAGACATGAATGTTTCCGTCAATTGCTCTAATCACAATTTAAATAAACAATTTGTGTATGACCTACCGATGAGAAATCACCCGTTCACATATAACACGTTTTGATTAACATTAAGGAATTTCCCATACCAATGACCACTCTGCTAAACAGACAAGTATCATATACGATATTTAGATCCGTATCTTCAAACGAAACAGGAACGGACGATGGCAATACATTTATTTTTTTTTGCTGTTTTTATGGCAAACTAGTTTCTTCCCGTGTCAGTAGTGACAGTTTTAAAAGACGACAGAGAAAACGAAGGTTTTCGCATTTTTCCCCCGTCACGATTAACATGCATGCAACACTTTCAGATACCATATCTTTAGACACCGCAATGGTATCGACTTGGGATAAAATGGTGAAGATAAGCGGCTAACTACACAATCGAATTCTAAACCCAAGGCATACATATATCTAAGTAATCCCAAATACTAAACCATACGAGAAATGAGCGAACCTACGCGCATATTAATTCATGATTTCTTAGAAACTAATAAAAAAATTCCATATTTGTAGCTGTTGGTTTATCCCCATAATGAGATCATATAAAAAGCAAACAATTAGGGGAATTTGCATGTTTTGAGTGTTTTAACCTTATTTGGGACGATTTGCTCGAGTCCTAGAAGAAATGACTTTCCCTCACGGGGTTTATTACAGCTATTAACTCAACGTCATGAAAATATTATGGGAAGGAGTGAGTTAATATGCAAATTAGCGATCATCGTGCTGTTTTCGCAGAAAAATGTCAGAAAGGGTGGTTTACATGCACAAAGATCAGCACTCGAGTAACTTGCATCACGGAATCCATGGTTGTGATGCGACATCTTGTTGAAATACACAATGTACGGCTGAGGTTTGTGCCTTGGGTCTGGTTCCTTAATACTTTAACTGATCTTACCCAAGTCTCTGAGCAAGCCCTTAGCCATGAATATTTTTTCAACGTATTATTTCAAATAATTTCCCACTAATATATATATATATATATATATATATATATATATACATACATACATACATATACACACGCACACACAAACATATATACATACATATATGCCTACACACATATTTCACTCTGTAAATAATCATGGCTTTAAACCAGCAGAGACGTAGGATTCTCCCAAAAGCTGTCGAAATTTACTCTTGTGTGATTTGACCCCATCCTATTTTTTGGCCACAAACATGATCTTTGGGCCAAACGTGCACCCCCGTCATCACTTCACGAGGCAGTAACACTAAGTATATGCCCACAGTTAAGATAATAGCCCTGTTGGTTAATTTAATTACAGTTTTGCGTTTGTGTCAGTGAATTTCCAGATGTTTACAATTTGTATTCTTGACCTGGTGAATTCCTGGGTGCAAATGTATTAAAATCACATGCAAAAATATAGCTGCAAGTAGAGATTGCAGGGTCCAAGCAGCATGGAACGAAACAAGCAGTGAGAAGTAGGCATAGTGATTTAGTGAGTTATTGCCTTTTTTTTTCCTTTTTCTCATCTCAGAAAGCAAAAGGAGAAGAGACCCTAACAAAAACAAATGGGTCTCCTGCTTGACCCTTTAAAATGCAAGTAATAAACACATTGATGGAAACACATTTATTGGAAGTACCACTTCTCCAGTCCACTCCAATGGACCCCTTTCTAATTTTATATATATTTATTATGCATATATGTTTTTAAAAGGAAAAATTACAACTTAATTTTAACTAATAATTTAATGGGGAAAAAAATATATAAACCAACGTAAGCACCTTTTTAATCTTGACATAAACAAAATTATCATAACCATAATAGAACCAGCAACCCCCAAAAAGGTCTGATATTAATGAACAGAGAGTAAAATATTATGATACAATTAGTACGAAAATATGAATATGCCGTTGTTTTGGGGATATGCGCCAGGAGAGGGCGCTTTCAGCAGGGCGGCCCCACTGGCCTAGCTGCAAGCCATCTCCTTCTCAGCCATGTTGAGGTGGGCGTCCAGTGATGGAAAAACACTATTATACTTCTGTCAGCTCAGTTTCTACAGAGCCATTCAGAGAAACTTGAGGTGAAGTGTCTGGATCCCATTACTCCCAGAAATTTCTTTCTTGGTTTCCATAATGAGTAAATGATTTTGGATGTCAGGCTGTGGAAACGGCTGCCGGGATCACTTGTGCCAGGAGTGGGGAACTCCAGTCCATTACGAAACTCATTTACACCTGAAATAGCAAGTGGGTGAATTCCAATCCAAATGATTAATTCAACAATTAAGAGTAAAAAAAAAAAAAAACTGCATGCCTTGTGGTCCTCAAGGACTGTAGCTTCCCAGAAGAGGCTTACATACCTGTGTGGGTTCCGTCCTGAGAGCCAGCAGCGGAGATGTCGATGTATGATCGGCACCCACTGTAAGCGGATGAGCTGCACCATCTCCACACTGCACTGCCCCTCCAAGGTTCGAGTGGACCTCCTCTCTGTGAGTCACCGTGACACCTGTCGCCAACTCAGGCCCGTTGCCGTCTCCGTGCGGCTCGATCTCTCGGTTGCTGTTCTGTTTCACATGCAGTTAAAGGAACACACACAGAGGACACACCATCACCATGGGAGCCAACGGGTAGCACACAACCAGACAGGAAGCCGGCCAGCAGGGGGAGATGCACCTGCAGCACACAATGGCTAGTTGTGAAACCTAAATTATGTTCCCTCTATCTCACTGGGACAGACCTATCTGAGCCACAAAGGTACGTCGCACCACTCTCTACATCTGTACCTATACAAAAGGGATGGATAAGTGGGTTTGACCCCAGGTTATAATCTTATAAAAGAATGAAAATCGTCTGCTACATTCGGCTGTAAGGAATGCGAGTGCCAGCCCTGGGGGGAGCCAGAGCTGTGGACGGCCAGGGCAGGGCCCTGCGTCTCTCCCGGAGCATTGGGAGGAAAAGGCAGAAGAGGGCCACTGCAGGGGGGTCTTTAAATAGTGAAAATGGAGATATGGCCAGATAATTAATTTTATAAATGCTTATATTATGTATATCTGTCTTTTCTCAGCCGTTTTTGCATGCTTTGGAGAGAAAGAACGGGTTCATGAGATGTTTGACCAAAAAGCGGTTCAATTTCTTAAATTTAACCAGGAGGACAAAATAACGCAACTTACCACGTTGGAGGGATCCTTCAGCCCCCTGACGGAGTTATCTCCAGTGAGTGGAGAGAAGGGTGAAGGGTGAGGAGGCAGAGGAGCATGTGAGCTGGAGTCCCGGGTGAAGGAGTAGGACCTCTTGGCTGCGGAGGACACGGCCTGTGCAAAGCGGGAAGGTGTGAACGGCCTAGGAGCAGCCAGACTCCTCAGCTTCGGCCAGGTCAGCCCTGACGGCGGTTCCTTGGCAGGAAGGCTCCACTGGCGGGCCAATTTAGGGGCAGGATCATGCTGAGGGGTCACCTCCCCGCGGTGGCCCTCTTCTGCCTTTTCCTCCCAACGCTCCGGGAGAGACACAGGCTCCTGCCCTGGCCGTCTACAAGCTTCGCTCTGGCTCCCCCCAGGGCTGGCATTCGCATTCCTTACAGCCGCAGATGAGACGTAGTCGCCAGGTGTGTGACTGTGTTGTGGCAAGCGGTAGGAGCCCGGTTTGGGTTTGGTGACTGGTGGGATTTTCTTCTCTTTGACTGCAACCACTGGGCCTGCCTGCATGCGTCCACAGGAGGGGGATGAAAGCATGCAGTTACTGCCATCTCCTTCAGGGGATGACAATGATTTAGGTGATTCAGGGGCACTCAGAGCCAAAGCCACATTGCCATGGTGACCATTGCCACTAGTAACAACCCCATTATTCAGCTGGGATTCCAATTTGGGTGTGGAGCCTAGCGATTCTGGCTTATAACCTGTGACCTGTGGCTTGCTGAGATACAAGTGGCCGTCTGCCGGCACAGGGACACCTGCACCTTCTTCTTGTTGCATGTCTGCACTTGGAGCCACCAGTGTTAGCTCCACCTCGAAAAACCTCCGCCTCTCCTGAGATCTCTGAGGCACAACGGTATAGGTGGTCAGTCCCACCTTAGGCGTGTAATCCCTTGTCAGTTCATTGGATGGTTTGGGTTTATGCGTGTACTCTCTCATTGGCTCATTGGACCGTTTGGGTTGAAGTGTGTTGGCTCTCTTCAGCTCATTGGATGGTTTGGGTCTGGGCATGTGCACGTCTTCCCTTGTTAGCTCATTGGATGGTTTGGGTTTGGGCATGGGCACGTCTTCCGTTGTCAGCTCATTGGATGGTTTGAGTTTAGGCATGGGCATGTCTTCCCGTGTCAGCTCATTGGATGGTTTGAGTTTGGGCATGGGCACATCTTCCGTTGTCAGCTCATTGGATGGTTTAGGTTTGGGTAAGGGCACGTCTTCCCTTGTCGGCTCATTGGATGGTTTGAGTTTGGGCATGGGCACATCTTCCGTTGTCAGCTCATTGGATGGTTTAGGTTTGGGTAAG